>VDFB02276900.1:0-28799 GCA_007258455.2 Sequoia sempervirens
ATGTATCTTACCTTTTTGGGTCTTCTCACCTAGCGGATGACCATGAGTTTTGTCACCCTAGAGTGAGTACAAATTTCTTTTCCTTGCAAACAACCTAGATCTAATCCACAACTAGTTGGAAAAATGATTGAAGATCAATCCAATTCTCCCTTTTCTTCTCTTTCTTGTCACTTACATTCCTTTGTTCTTATGTTTAGTTTTCCATTGGACTTTTATCCTAGGGGCTTGATCATCCCTCTAGATCGTTGTCATTTTATCCTACTAACATAAGTGCATTTGGACCTCTCTCTCGATATGCATGGCTACTTTAGTGTGAGTTTGAAGCAAGTTCATCCTCTCACTAAAGTGGGGACTAAATGTACCATAGAAAAATGGCCCTTTGAAATTTTCATGGTCTTTTATGTCTTTCTTCACAATGCTTGGTCCATTTTTCTTTGATTTAATGCTGTAATGTGACTTGAACATTCACATTAGGTCCTTAAAATTCAAATTATGGCATGTTGTGAAGGTGTTGTGAAGTTTTTATATAAAAAAATTTATACACTTTTCTAGACTCTATTCATTACAATTCACCTAAAAATCACCTTTTCATCACTTAATTTCACTATTTACACCTCTGTTATGTTTTATTTGACCCCTTTATGCACTCACAAGGCTTCATTAAGTGTGTTTTTGAATGTAAACCCAACAAACATCATTAAATGTAAGATAATTCCTGAGACCCACTTTCAAGTCCAAGGTGGGACCCATTCAACATGGGTGGCGAATGAGTCCCTCCTTGCTCAAAATTCAAAATATTTCAAATTTTATTTTAGGTTTTTACTCAAAATCACCTTATGTCAAACTGGGATGAGGTATCATCGAGTTAATAAGGCACAAGTGTGTATAAAATATGTGTTTTTCTCCTCATTTTAAATTTCCTAATTCATTCAAGAAATCTTTCCTTTCGCTAAGCATTCAATTAGCATTTGAGCACTTTGCATCATTCAATAAAGCATCAATCAATTATCTTGGAGCAACCATTGATATGTCTATAGATTTATTTAACAAGGTTGGTGAGTTTAGGAAATTTTCATGTTGTTCATTCATCTTTCCTTGTTCATTTCATTTCATTTCTTCATTAAGGATTTGATTACCAAAGTGGGATTTGACCAAGGAAAATCCCTATAGCCTAACCTTTAACCATTTTCCCCCTTTGTATCTGTTTGCAGACTTGTTTATGCAGACTTATCAAGAAATTATGTGTTGAGAAGTGGACAAGAAGTCAAAAAAGTGTTTCAAGTCAACTACAACCTATTTCAAGCTTGGATACAACCTATAGTCCATTTTCTATAGATTTGACTATGTCAACCTAACAAGAAGACAAGCTTAGATATGGTACTACAAAATTGGTCCCTGATTTCATAGAATGTTGGGAGAGGACTGATTCACCATCAGTGGTGAATGAATCCCACCTTAAGGATGGAAAGTTATATTTTTCAAATTCCAGATCCTGACACTCAAAAACCTATTTGCATAAGTTTTCATTAGAAGTAGGACCGATTCGCCATCAGTGGAAAATGAGTCCCATTAGTGATTTTCAGTGATCTCTATCAGAATTTAAGACACTCTATATTCTTCATTCTTTGTCAGGTGCACTTTGTTCCTCCTTGTTTAACTTTGTTTTCATTATTTTACTTCTTTAGTGCATTTTCTATATGTCACACTATGTTTTCAGAAATTGCATATATCTTAGGTTTTGCATTCATAATCAATCAATTTAATAGCTTAGTTGCATTTATATCATCTCATTTAGTCTAAATAACATCATACATCCCCTAATTTGAGTGAACCACATTAATTTTTTGTGAGGTTTATCTCTCTCCTTTTAGGTGAAACATCTTAAGAGTACAAGAGTAGCCTATAAACCTCATGCCAAAAAAGTCTATGGTTCAAGTTGGTGCCCTTAAACTTTGTGAAAAAAAATTGATTATAAGGCTAGATTAGGACAATAGATCCTAGTAGCATTTCTCATTGTGTTTTTTCCTATCTTAGGTTTTCCACGTATATCTTGTGTCATGTGCTATTGTGTGTGCATTTTTTTCTCTCTTCTTATGTTCTTTTAATCTACTCTAAAAGGGTTAAAAATAATCAATTTACTAAGTTTTTTTAGGGCTATATTTTAAGTGATCTGCTAATTCACCCCCTCCTAGTAGATTTTTGTGTTCCAACAATTGGTATTACATGCTAGGTTCCCTAGGTGAAGCTTAATCAACCTAGGTAGATCTTGGATAGGTTAACACAATGGTCGATCAAGAAGGTCCTTCTACAAACAAGACACGTTGATTTGATGGATTAAATTATGCCTTCTAGAGTATTATGATGGAGACATATTTGACATATTTAGGGTTTGATGTTTTGATGTCTATTAAGAATGGATATACACCACTATCTATAGCACCTATTGATGCTACAAGAAAGAAGGATTATGAGAACAATGCAAAGAAAAAATATGCTATTCTTTTTGGTTTGTCTAGTTCAATGTTTTTCAGGGTTATGTACCATCAAACTACACATGATGTTTAGGAGAAGTTCAAAAGAATTTATGAAGGAGATGACAAGGTAAAATTGGCAAAGCTTCAAATCCTCAAAGACAATTTTGAAGGTTTGAAGATGAGTAAAGAAGAAAATATTTCAAATTATCTTCTTAGAGTTGATCAAATAGTAAAATCAATCATAGGTTTTGGTGAAGAAGTAAAATACATAGTCATTGTGCAAAAATTATTAAGTTCCATGACTGCTAAGTATGATTCTAAGATCTCAGCAATAGATTATGGAAGAGAAGTAGATAAGCTCAGCCTTGATGAGCTACATGAGAAATTCATTACATATGAAATAAGAATTTAAAATGAAGAATCGTCTTAAAGAGAAGCTACATTCAAGGTTTCAAACAAGGAGAAGGAAGAAGCATCCAAGAAAGCTAAGGAAAATAATCTACATTCAAGCATGAAGAGACCAATGAGGAAGAAACAAATTTTATCAGAAGAGTTAGAAGAGGTTCTGAGAAGTATAGAGGTAAGTTACCCTTCAAATTCACTAACTATGGTAAAGTAGGTCATTTCACTTCTAAGTGTCCATACAATAAGAAGGATAAATATGAAAAAGAAATAGATGGTAAATTTAAGAAACCCTACTTCTTCAAAATAAGCTTTTAGTAAAAGAAGAAGATTCTATATATCCAATAGGATAGTGATGTATATGATGATTGTAATAGTTCACATGATGAACAAGACTATGCCTTTATGATGAAAGAAAGTGAATTTCTTTTCATGGAAAAGAAGTCTAAAGAACAAAAGGTTGAAGACCTTGGTAAAGAAGGTGAGGATGAAGGAGAAGTTGACTTAGAAGAACTCATGTGTGCCCTAGATGAGACCGATGATCTAAGAGAGGAGATTGAAAAGTTAAAAAAGGAGAATAAAGACAATAAGAAAAATTCACAAAAAGATTCAAAAAAGCTAACAAAAAATATTGAAGAGTCTAACTAAAATGTGGTGAGCTTGATGCTTCAAGTGGAAGAATCCAAGAGAATTCAAGAAGTGGTCAAGTCCAAGTTGTAGTACGAAGTTGAAAATTGTATGAAGTTAGAAGTAGCCACCTTAAGAAAGGATTTTGGGAAGGCTAGAGAAAAAAATGAGAAAGGCCTAAAATTGAAGGTAATTTCAAAGATTCTTGATGGATTGTTGAGTACATAGAATCCATTCAATAAAGAAAAGCTCAATTTAGGCATTGAGAAAGAGAAAAATAAATCTATGGACACTACTGCAAAGTTATATGAGAGATTTAGAGTAGGAGATAAATCAAGTACAGTATGTGATGAAAGCTACAAGGACACATCTAAAAAGAAGAAGACCACCGAGAGTAAGAAATCTGAAGAGGAAATAAGCTTGCTACAAACAAGAAAAATAACCAATTAGTTCCCAATTGTTAGAAGAATAAGCAAAACATTAGAAAAACCAATTCTTATGGTTTCACAATTGTGAGAGATTTAAGAATTCCAAAGCAAAGAAGACCCCATCATCTGGGTCAAGAAAATGTTAAGAAAAATTACACTTCATACTTCTATGGATATTGCTATACATGCAATCAATTTGGTGAAAGGGATAGAAAATGTAGAGTAGTTCCTAAAAGGAGCACAAATTTTGTAAGAAACAATTTATTTGCTCCTTTAGTTGAAAATATTGTGATATGTTACAATTGTAACTTTTCTTGTGTAGTAAGAAATTGTAGAGCAAATTTCATTAAACCAAATGTACAAAATGAGAAGAAGAAAAACACACCACCTAAAGTAAAAAAATATTCTAATTTTTTTAAGGAAAATCAAGAAAAAGTGGAAAAGAAATGTAAGAAGGTGTGGAAATAAAAAGAGTCAATTCCCACACAATCAATGATTACACAAATGAAATTTCATGCTAAGAGGACAAATTTTTGGGTGATAGAAAGTGGTTGCTCTAAGCATATGATCAGTGACAAGAACAAGTTCATCCAACTCAAGAAATGTAAATGAGGATCAGTAAGTTTGTGTGGAAACACTATAGTAAAGATTTTTGGTAAAGGAATATTGATCTTAGATAGTAAAAATCCTAATAAATATTTTATTTATGTTGAAGGATTAAAGAAAAACCTGTTAGGTGTAAGTCAAATGTTTGACAATGTCTATAAGGTCACATTTAATTTAAAAGTATGCAAGATAAGAAAGAATGCAAAAAAAAAGGACAAGGATTTACAATAGATAGCAACCTTTATAATATCTATGGAGTGAAAGGGTAGTGTTGTCTAATAGGCCAAGCTCATGTGATCTAGTTGTGGCACCAAAGATTGGGGTATGTAAATTTTGATTATCTAGTGAAAGTATGTTCAAGGGGTTTGGTAAGACATATACCTAAGATAACTAAGCCTACAAATACTATCTACAAAGAATTCCAAAAAGGAAAGAAAAAAAGGGTTCAATTTCAAACTAAAACATATTTAATGATAAAACCCTTAAAATTGGTTCACATATATCTATGTGGTCCTACAAAGACAAGAGGATTGAAATGAGAAATATACTTCATGTTGCTAATTGATGACTACTCTAGAATGACATGGGTAACCTTCCTAAAATAAAATTACCAAGAATTTGAAAGATTCAAGATATTTAGGAGGATGAATGAGAAGGATATTTGGAGAAGAATCAAGTGCTTAAGATCAGATAGAGGAGGAGAATTCACATTAGGTGAATTCATTGAGTATTGTGAAAACATGGAATTAAGAGACAATATTCTACACCAAGAACTCCACAATAGAATGGAGTAGTAGAAAGAAAGAACAAAGTGGTTAAGGACATGGCCAAAAAAAAATTGAATAAGGCCAAGTTAGTAGATATGTTTTGGAGAGAGGTAGTTCATTTAGCAGTGTATATTTTAAATAGAGTTAAAATAAGAGCAAACAGTGATAAGACACCATATGAACTATGGAATGGCACAAGATAATTTATTAAGTATTTCAAGGTATTTGATAGAAAATTCTACATAAAATGAGAAGATGAAATCCTAGTAAGCTTTGATTCAAGATGTGATGAAGGGATATTTCTAGGATATTCCACCCAAGGCAAAGCTTACAAGTTCTATAATAAAAGGTTGCACAAGATTGTGGAAAGCATCAATGTTAAGTTTGATGATGATATCAAACATGCAAAATCTAATAATAATAACTTTGAAGAGGAATCAAATTGTGAAGAAGAAGATGTTGAAAATAAGGAAGAATAAATATAAGAAGTTGAAAAGGCACATGCAAAGTATATACAAAAGGATCACCTTGCAGATCAGATTATTGGTGATAAAAATGTAAGTGTTCAGGCAAGGAGAAGGCTTGCAAAGAAAAAGGAACATGTAAATTTTTCTCTGTTTTCACATATTGAACCTAAGAATTACATGGAGGCTATCTAGGATGAGAGCTATATAAAGGCCATGGAAGAAAACCTAAATTAGATTGAGTAGAAAAATACATGGGAATTGGTTCCTAGACTTATAAGCAAAAATGTGTTAGGCATTAAATGGGAGTTTAGGAACAAAATCAATGAAGATGGTACTATAGTAAGGAATAAAGCAAGATTGGTGTGCAAAGGCTATGCACAAGTTGAAGGGATTGACTTCGAAGAAAATTTTTCACTTGTGGAAAGATTATAAGTCATCAAAATGTTTCTTGCATTTTATGTTTATAGAGGATTTAAAGTCTATAAAATGGATGTTAAATTTTGGTTTCTAAATGGAAACCTTGAAGAAGAAGTCTACATCAAACAACCAAAGGGGTTTCAACTATCAAAGGAAGAATATTATATTTGTAGATTGATAAACACATTGTATGGTCTAAAAAAAACACCTATAGCATGATCTTAAAGATTAGACCAGTATCTACAACAATAAGGATTCAAGAAAGATGTGCATATAGTAATTTGTACCTCAAATCTGAAAATGAGCACATGATTAGTGTTGTAGTTTATGTTAATGACATCATATTTGGTCACAATCATTATAATATGTGTAAAGTATTTGCTACACAATTACAAGATGAATTTAAGATGTCAATGTTAGAAGAGTTATCATTTTTTCATGGTTTACAAATTGTACAAACTGATGGGATATTTATATCTCAAACTATCTATGCTAAGTAAATGATCAAGAAATTTTGAATGGAAGATAGCAAACCAATTAGTACTCCCATGATAACTAGTTTTAAATTGAGAAAATCAGATGAAGCACTCAATGCAAGTAAGACTAAGTGGGAGCTAATATGCTTGTGCACTCATGATACATTCAATTTTAGTTGGTAGAAAAGTAGTTTGAGTATTTGGTTTTACCATCAATGAAAAAGGGGGGGATTGTTCAAATAATATTGTAATTTATTTCAAAAGGAGATATTTGAGTGTTATCCTATGCAGGAGATTGTTGAAACAAGGCCATGTAGATCATAGGATCAAATTTTGGATGGAAGGTGAGCATGCTTTGCAAATATTGCAAAGTTGCTCTAAATGTTACAAAGTTGTCGTGAGACTATAGAAGTTGCTTCTAGTTTTTATAAGATAAGACAAGATGCATATTTGACATGGGTTTATTGAGAGTTTATCATAGGTGTAATTTGTAGAGTTAGATGGTAAAGATTGAGCTCAAAATTGTTTGATTTTTTCTCTCAGATAGAATTAGGGTTTAGTAGATAAACCCTAGGTCTTACAGTCATGGAAACAAGTAGAGATTATATATTGGAGTTGACTATGTATTAGTCAATGCAAGATTGCTTAATTTATAACTTAAGCCTTTGAAGTCATCTATGCAACAAGACCCCTTTCCAAGCAATTATTAGACTGGAAAATATTTAATAATTTTAGTACTTCCTAAATTTTGTAATAAATATTTTTCATTTGCTTGATAAATAGCTATGATAAAGCCTAAAATATTGATTACCTCCTTTCCATCCTACTTAAAAATGGTGGGTCCCCATCTAGCCCAATGGTATAGTGAGTTGGTGACATGTTAGGTGGGACTGGATAAAGTGTGAGGCATTAGAAATGGATAATGGAAAATGATGATAGGTGGCAATGTATGATTACTAGATATGTCAATTCACATCACTGTTGTGAATTGTAGTGTGCTACCATAGATGAAAGATGGCATTAGCCTACCATCCTGTTGAGAAATAGTGGGCCCATGTCTTTGGTCTAAGGGTTAGTAGGCTTGTGACGTGCATCATGGTGGACCCTACACTAAGCATAGCACTTAATAAAAAGATCAATGGAAATGAATTAAAAGACCTTAATTTGATTGGATCATTTTAAAGTTGGGCGATGAATGAGAATCAATAGATAGTGGTACAAGAATAGCATATCAATGGCTCAAGTTTAAAATTGAGAGTCCTCAATGGCTATGATAGTGTGAACAAGGGTTTCAAATGCAAACCAACTCTATGAATGAATTCAATTGGTCCAATTGCTCTAGCTAACAATTTTATTGGTGATGGGATGATTCAGTTGATAACATGGATATGTAGGGGGTAGAAAATCATATTTTAATCTGATAAAGAGAATATGTTTTAAATGTAACTAAAAACCTAGTTTTTCAATATGTTATAAATAGAAAAATCTCTAATCTAGATAAGTGAATACATGGCTCGATGGATTGGTGACTTGTGAAAGAAGATTAGTAAACCCTAATAATATATCTCTATGGTGTATAAATCTTGAGGTAGCTACTGAAAGTCGCTGATGTTACTCAAAAGTGGGAACTCAATTTTGGTGATGTATTGCAGCTACAATGAGAAGAGTTTTATGCAACGATAGATTATTTTGAGTCTCAACAGGTAGACATAGAATGCACTAAAAGGAAAGAGGATAGAGAATTATAGTATGTGTGCATGGTATCTTAAGGAGGACATAGAATACACTAATAGAAAAGATGAAAAAAAACTAAGTTGTGTATCTATGAAATTTTCAAGGTAGATAGAGAATGCATGAAAAGAAAAAGGAAAAGCATAGTAGTGTAGTGGATGAGTAAAACCGAAATAAAAAGGAAAAATATCTTAATGAAGGTTTGTATATAGGTGAAGAACAAAGTAGGTGTAGAGCTAAGAACTAATTTTTAGAGGTTGTAACAGAGAATTGAGAAGTTGCAAATTATGTTGCAACATTGAACTATGTTTAGTAGAAAAAACTATAATAACTTGCATTTTAAATCTGATTGGTGGGTGTCAGCAGATATCTTAGTAGGTGCTCAAAGTAGGGAGTTAGTGCTTCCTTTGAGTAGGTGATCCTAAACTAGGGGATTGGTGTCTCCTTGGGGTTTGTTTCATTAAAATTTCTAACAAAATATTTGATTGAGAGGCTATATTAGGATAGTAGATCCTAAAAGGATTTCTCACCATGGTTTTTCCCATCTTGGGTTTTCCTTGTATATCTTGTGCCATGTGATATTTTGTGCACATGTTTATCTCTTTTCTTATGCTGTTTTACTCTTCTCTAAGAGGGATAAAAGGGAATCAATTTACTAAGTCCTTTTATGGATATATTTTAAGTGATATATTGATTCACCCCCCTCTTAGTATATTCTTGTGCTCCAACAAGAATTGAATACACATTGGCATTATGAGTTATATTTGAAGTTGAAGTTGGAGCTAGGACTTGAGAGGTATATGAGATGATTATATGAGGGGTAATTTTAAATCTAACCTCATCTATCAAATTCCAAATGGATTTTGGGGTCCAAAAGGAAAGTTGAATTCTTGTTTAGGGTCAAAATATGAAGGGTAACTAAACCTATTATAGCTTCTATTCAAAATCCAGGTTCTAAAAGGTAAAAATATGGAGGGATTTTTGTTAGAAAAAAGTTGATATTATAATTAAATACAAACTTGGAACCTTAAGGTGTTAAATACTTAGTGAATTCTAAAGCTTGAGGTTTGTGATTAACATTAAAAAAATTTATGTGAGAAGTGGGAAATTGATGGAAGTGTAAACTTGAAACCAAAATTTATAAGACAACAAGAAACTCTTCTTAATGCACAAGAAAATGAAGAGGGAGGGTGAATCAATTATACCTTAAAACTTCAAAACCATTATACACAATCAGGTCCACATTCTTTCAATAAACACTTTAATCTATTATGATGATTTATCATTGAAAGAAAATAATTGAAACTAAAAAAAACCAATTCTACACCCAATAGAACACCAAATTTATGTGCAAAACCTAATATGGTAAAGACCACAGTGAGGATTATCTCACAGTATAAGTAATAACAACATCGATTACTAGGGATCACCATTAGAGGGATCACTACCCATAAAAAGAAAGGCTCACTCCTAGAATATAAAAGATAGAGAAGAAATGTTGCATAGAAAAAACTATCTCAATGCAACAGATAATCCACCTCAATGTTTCCAATACCATTGTAGCCTATTTGAAGAATTTTAAACACCTTCTAGTTGCTGCGTCCAATAATCTAATACATGAAAGCTCACACTGCACTTCTCAAATTCACACTCTATATCTTTGTAATTCACATCATACTTGTCTATCTCTTCTACCACACAATCCATCAACAACTCAACTCATATTTATACCATCTTCAACCCTAAAACCTTTCTTTAAGGTCAGCTATGGACCTCAACAGTGTGAATTAAAATTAGTTCGGCACCAAAACATTCTTGAAATGGAAAGGATTGAAGGTGGACTACAACACTATTTAGCTAGGACTCAAATCCATCCCTACATGCCATGCCATGCTTCTAAAAACAATTAATCACCTTTGCAAGTAGCATAAACACCATGGTTGGTTGTTACCCATGTAAACACCATTAAGCTTTTATGTACATGCTTCCTTTGATACAAAAACAACTCACATACAAGAAATTTCACTTGAAAACAATTTGTAATAATCTATAAACATCCTTAAATGAAACAAACTCCTTCACAACAATTTCACCTAAAGAATGTACACACCTAATACACTCAAATAATTCTTCTATACACTGTAATGAAAAAAAATGACTTGTAAAGTACTGAACCTCATACCACTTTAATTGAAGAAATATATCAACACTATCAATAGTCCTTTAGATATGCAAGATGTGAAATATAACTATGGAGTAATATAGAGGAAAAATATTTCTCCCAAACACCTCTACAATACATAGCTTACACTTTAGTGAACACAAATTATTTTGTACAACAATGCAACAAACCAAATTCTAGATACAACACCTATGGATATCTCTAATCAACATATTGTATGTGCATAAGAAAATATTCAAACTAGAAGAAATTGGGAGCAACACAAGAACACAACCCTACAACCCAGAACACCACTACAACACACTATTTCTTATTTTTATCAAATTTTATCAAAAGCACTTGGAAACAAAGCACCAAAGAAACATCCTCATCATCGTCAATACTTATTCAACACAACTAAACCAACTAAAACATAGAAAATCAAATATATATCACAAAATCTTATCATAGAAACATTAAAGGTTAACACTAGTAGTGTGGATAACCTCAACTACTCACATTCTTACAATAACCTATCCAAAAAATTTACACCAATGATAACATAGGCTTGTTGACATCAATGACAACACTAACTACTCATACTTTCAAAAATATCCCCCTTTTCCATTGATGACAACAAATGATGTGAAAAACCATTAAAGACACAATAGCTCTTAATATCAACAACTCTTACATTACTTCTCCCCTTAATTATCCTATTACTTAATCTCCCTAAAAAACTTATCTTTTTTCACATGACTCTGTCTCCCCCTTTTACATAAATGGAAAAAGAAAACACAATTGTATCACTTATTCTCCCATTAGACATCAATCAACCTTCTCACAACTATTCTGCAACAATATTTTGTTTACTTCTTTTTGTACTCCCGCATAGGAGCATCAACCAAACTACATAATGAAAAAACACACCCCTCTTATTGCAACAACCAACAATGCTACTACCTACTCCCCATAAGAGGTAGCCACCAACATAAATCCAAAACAAAGAATGAATCTTGAGATCCATTAGACTGATGCATCTCCTTGTGCATTTAGTTCAAATCAGGGGCAATAACTCTCAACTTCTTCTAGATATACTCAAACGTATCCTTAGGAAGATCCTTAGTGAATATATCAACAATTTGATACTTTTTAGGCACATATTCAAGATTTACTTCATATTCCATAACCTTATCTCTCAGAAAGTGATATTGAATTGAGATATGCTTTGTCCTTGAATGCATTACTAGATTCTTTAAAATATTGATTGCACTTGTATTTTCAGAGAAGGTGGAAATTGGTTCGTCATACACAAATTTGATATCCTTCAATGTTTTCCTCATCCACAACACTTTTGTGCAACAAGATGCTATTGCAACGTATTCATCCTCTATAGTAGATAACAAAATTGAATCTTGTTTCTAGCTTAGCCATGATACCAATCTACATCCAAGAAAGAATTCACCACCACTTCTTTTTTTGTCATCTACACAACCTACCTAATATATATCTACGTATGCACTCAAAGTTAAATTAGTATCTTTTGGATAACAAAATCCTTGATCCAGAATGCCCTTTTAGTATCTAAATATCCTTTTTATTGTTTCAATATGTGACTCTCTAGGATCTTCTTGAAATATAGCCACAAGAAAAACTACATGCATGATATCTGATCTAGTAGTTAGATATAGCAATCCACCAATCATTGATCTATACTTTCTCTGATCAAACTTAGGAGATTCATCATTCTTTCTTACCTTGCAACTAGTAACTATAGTAGTATATACCAGTTTAGAATCTTCCATTCAAAACTTCTTCAACGTTTCTTTGACATACTTTGATTGTGAAATTAAAATTACTTTATCTCTTTGATTGATTTGTAGCCCAAGGAAGAAATTCATCTCTCCAAGAAAACATTTCAAATTCTTTCTATATCTCTTTTGAAAACTTCTTACAAATCTCTTCATTTCCTCCAAATATTAGATCATCAATATATACAACCACCATCAAAATTTGATCTTTTTCAACTTCAAAATAAATATTATTATTTGTAGTGTCTTTATTAAATCCTTGTTGTATCAAATACCTATCCAACCTTGTATACCAAGCTTTGGGAGCTTGCTTCGGTCTATATAATGTCTTCTTCAATCTACAGACCATATCTAGTTTGTCTGATATCTGGAATCCTTCTCATTGTTCTAATGTATACCTCTTCTTCCATCTCCCCATTCAAGAAAGCAGAATTCAAATCCATTTGATAAAATTTGAAATCATTATGTGTTGTAAAATCCAAAAAACATCTTGATAGCCTCCATTCTTGCCACAAGAGAAATTTTCTTCTCAAAATATATTCCTTCAACTTTTTAGTATCCCTTACACACAAGTCTTTCCTTGTTTCTTACCACTTCTCCATTCTTTTTTTTTTTTGAACAATTATCTAGTTCTAATTATATATTTTTTTATAGGTCTTGAGACAAGTTCTAAAGTCCAATTCTTATCAATCTATAGTAGTTCTTTGTCCATAGCCTTTATCTAATGTTCATATTTGCATGCCTTAATTACTATTTTAGATTCAGTTTTAGAAAGTAAACATATCTATTTATCTCTTCTTGAACAACTTTCTTTCTTGTCAATAAACCTTTTCTTTTGTCTCCATTGATCTATTCTTTGTAATTATTCCTCTACACATACTTAGGGGTTTTAGGGGTCTTTTCTAGAGCTTCTTCCTCTTCAATATATCCTTCCTTTTCCTTATCTTTTTCCTCTTCTCTGAAAATATGATCATCTAATTCATATCCATCTATCACCACTAAATTCTAAAAATCTTCATCAAATTTGACACTTGCACTCTCAACAATATTTCTCAATCTCTTATTGTAGAATTTGTAGGATTTTAATCTAGTAGAGTATCCAAGGAAGATACCTTCATCAAGCCTTGCATCAAAATTTCCCAAGTTTTCTTCATCTCTTCTAGTCTAATATTTTCTTCCAAACACCCTAAATTACTTTACCTTAGGCATCTTTCCATACCATAGCTCATAGGGAGTCTTATTTTTGTTTTCTTTTTCTTTAACTCTGTTAAGTGTGCAAAAAAAAAAAATGAATTGCTTCTCTCCAAATTTTTTCTAGTAGGTTTGATTCTTTCATCATAGTCATTATACTTTTTTGAATAGTCCTATCTTTTTCAACCACTCCATTTTGTTGAGGATTTCTAGGGGTAGAAAAGTGTCTCTTTATTCCATGATTCTCATAAAACATATTAAATTCATTAGAGCTGAACTCTCCACCTCTATTAGACCTCAAAAACTTTGTTTTCATGTCCATTTCATTCTCAACTATAACTTTAAATGTTTTAAACAAGTATCTAGGGCTCTGTATTTTACTTTGAGAAAAGTAACCCATGTCATTCTTGAATAATCATCAATAAATAACATGAAATACCTATCACCTTGAAGAATTCTTACTCTTGTAGGGCCACAAAGATTTGTCTGCACCAAATCTAACAATCTGGTAGTAGATTGATCTTTACCTTTGAAACTTGTTCTTGTTTTCTTTTCAATATGACAATCCTTGTAGACAACATTAATAGGCTTTGTAATTTTTGACAGATCTCTCACAACTTGAACTAAAATAATTCTTACTATATTATTGAATTTAATGTTACACATCCTCCTATGCCATAGCTAGCTTTCATTAATCTCTCATAAAACAATGACCATCAACACCCTTAAGTTGATAGAAATTTTCATTTGTCCTGCCAATAGCAATCATAGTTTTAGACCATTTTCTAGTCTCACATCCATTATCCTAAAACATGATATTATATCCTTTGCTACACATTATTCCAACACTCAAGAGACTATGCCTTAAACCATTGAAATAATAAACATCATTAGTTTTATTCTTTCCAGTATAACTAATTGAACCTATTCCACATATCTTAGCACCTAAATCATCGCCAAATCTAATAAGTCCTCCATCATACTTTTCAATTCTAACAAACTTACTCTTGTCAATGGTTAGATTGTTAGAGCATCCATTATTAATGATCGAATATTTCTTATCCCATCTACAATGAAAAGTAGATACCAAAGTACCTTCATTCTTGTCCCTTGTCTTCAGAGGGATTTCTTTCACGCATCTTTTAGAGTTAGAAAAATTGGTTTCATATTTTAATGCCATAAGAAATAATTCACCATCATCATCATCTCCATAATTAGATCCATCATCATAAATACTTGTTTCTTCTCTAAAATAATAGCTTATCTTAATCATCTTACCTCTATTCTCCTTGTTTTTGTCATTCAAATCATTGTTTTGACATCTTGAAGCATAGTGACCTATCTTTCCACAACTAATTTTTTTTTAAAGTAAACTTACCTTTGTACTTAATATTACCTTTTTCACCCTTCTCATAAAGTTAGCTTTCACATGATTAAGATTCTCCTCATTTTATTCTTCAATATTCTTTGATTTTCCATCCTTTAAAGAGGTATAAACATTTGCACAATTATTTGAACCAAATTCTCACATTTCAAATGTAATTAGAGAGCCATAAAACTATTCTCTAGTATATAAATATAGATTTACAAATTCCTCAATAGAAAAATCTTTATGAATATAAGCTTTAGGAAAAGTTTTGAGAATTTTCTTTACCACTTTTGATTCTTTGAATTTCCAAGAAGACCTCTGATGGAAATAACCACTTCATCTACCCTCTACATGTATCTTTCAATGTTTTCATCTTCATACACCCTTAAGTTCTCAAATCTAATCATCAGATTCTACATCTTAGCTTGTTTGATCTTAAAATCTCCTTCATAAATACTTTCCAACTTTGTCTAGATTTATTTAGCAATTTTTAGATCCATAATTTTAGTAATTTATGATCTATAAGAATATACAAGAGAGCATACCATGATTTGTTGTTACACTAATAGGCCTTAATTGTAGCTTCAGTGCTCAAATCATTTGTAGGAATAGTATAATCATTATGCACTACCTTCCAACTGTCAAATCCAAGATAAACTAGATGACCTTCCATCCTTGTATTCTAAAATGCATAGCCCATGCCATCAAACATGGGGATCTCCTTCTTGTGCGTAATCCGAGATATACCTCATCTGGTTAAGCTTTCTTCTAAGGAACCTTTCTTTAATACCAATTTTTGAATGCACAAGACAACTAAGAGGGGGGTAAATTAGTTGTACCTTAAAATTGCAAAACCCTTATACACATTCAGATCCAAATTCATTCAATAAACCCTTTAATATATCATGATGATTTATCATAGAAAGTAAATACAATACTATACACAAGAAAACACAAGACTTATGTGGAAAACTCAAGATGGAAAAAATTGTGGTGAGGATTAGCTTATAATATAAGTAATAACAACACCAATTACTAGGGATTACTGCCCAAAAAGGAAAGGGTCACTACCAAAGGCTCACTGACATAATAGAAAAGAAGATAGAGAAGAAATATTACATAGAGAAAACTATCTCAATGTAATAGAGAATCCACCAAAATATTACCAACACCTGTGCAGCCTAATTGAAGAATTGTAGAAACCTTTTGCTCACTACATCTAGTAATATAACACATGAAATCTTGCATTGCACTTATCAAATTCACACTCTATATCTCTCTAATTCACTTCATACATGCATATCTCATTTACCAAACAATCCATCAACAACTCAACTCATATTTATACCATCTTCAAACTTGAAACCTTCCTCCAAGGTTAGCTATGCACCTCAACCATGAAAATTAAAATTAGTTTGGTACTAAAACATTCTTAATTGGAAAGGAATGAAGTCGGACCATAACAGTCTTTAGCTAGGACCCAAATTCATCCTTACAATCCATGCCACACTTCCACAAACAATTAAGCACCTTCACCAGTAGTGTAAACACTAAGGTCGATCATTACCCAGGTAAACACTATTGGGAAAAATATTGTTAGTATTCACTTGTTTGTTATAATTATAGGTTTGGATGGTTAGTTGTATATATTTCTAAAACAACATTATATCATAAATAGTTAGTGGTTAGTGTATTATACCCGTGAATGACATTCCAAGATATTTGTTATAAAACCTCCTTATTAAATAGGAGGTTATTTGTCTATGTAAGTGGCTATATATTAGTTGTGTATTGAGTATGAAAATAGTGAAAATATAATATTATTGTGTGCTAAATATGCTCCTAATCTCTCTTTGTTGATATTTTTAACATGGTATCAAGGTCTCCCACAAAATTGTAATCACTACCTCTCAAAATTTGGGTGTGGGAATGTGGAAGTGCTATTTTGACTCACTTTTACTCTCCAACAATGTAACTTGCTAGTTGTGCCCATTTTTTCAGTTGTTTTATTTATCATAGACTTGGATATCTATGCTCAATGCATTTGATATTGATGTTTAGGAGCATTCAACCATTTGGATGGAGCCAACTAGCATTTATGAAGGATGAGAATTGTTTATTCACATTCTTTTCTAATAACATCCTTATTATTATTTTGGGCTCTATGAAATTATTGATCTACAACTTCTCACATTGCAATCTATGAAGGGCTTCTAAGCTTGTGCATTTTGTGGAAAAATTTGTAAGAACTATGGTATTAAAAGTCTATTATGTGCATCTACCTTTCATAAATATGAGCACTAGAATGTGATAAGCATTGAAGAGCAGCAGAATTTGAAGTGTATGATCAACTCCCATCAATCGGTAGGCAAAGGAAAGTTTTTTTTTCACCATGTATTATTGAATCTCTTTGGAGAGATCATGTGATGCCCCATTTTGTCCATGGATTTTATGGTTGAATGTGTGATTTTGTGCTGATGGCTTGATCTATCTTGTGTTGCACTCATTGCAATAATTTTGTTTGCTTTGGTCACTACCCTTGATAATTGCCAAATATCGTATGCCTGTAGCTTGAATTTTCTAAGAGGTGGGCATATTTAGGGTTTAGATTATTTTCATCCTAGGTAATTTCATAGTGGTTAAAAGTATTCTTTTTATAGAATAAATGTTTATAGTTGTGTTTTAATACCACTGTATTAGAAATTAAAATAAAGTTTTAAAAGTCTTACAGTGGTATTGTTGTTGTTATTAGAAAATAAATTTTCCTTGTGCGAAAGTGTTATAGTCAAGGTGCATTATTAGTAGCACTCGACACCTTACATTAAAAGAGTAGTCATGGATAAATTAAGTTTAATCAAGAAATTTGATGGTAGAGACTTTCATACATAGCAGATATAGATGCAACTACACTTGACATAAAATGATCTTTGGCATTTTATAAGACCAAACTCAGTCACACCAACTAATGTAGATGAAATTGTTAATTAGAATATCAAAAATCTGAAAGCTTTGGGAACTATTGGTCTCATCTTATAAAAAGAATATTTACACCATGTGTATTTTGTGACACCGACAAAAGAGATTGGGAGTCATTAAACAAGCTCTTAGGATTTATACCAGAAAGTACCAAGACAACATTGAAGCTGAGATTATGTGGATCGGAGATGGAAAAAGGTAGAAAAATGGTAGACCATATTAGTAAGTTTCACTCTCTCCTTAATTAGCTAGCTAGGATTAATGAGAAAGTAAAAGATAATTATGTTAAAGCGACACTTCTAAATAGTTTTCCTAAATATATGTTTGGAATGGTGTTCTAATTAATCAAGGTAACTATTAGTCTTGAAGGAGTAATATCTACTCTACTTGATCATAATGAATATTTAGAATTTGAAGAGGTCTTGTTTGTGCATAAAAAAGCAAGAAAAGGAAAGTACAAATTTAAGAATATTTATTCAAAAGGAAAAATAAAGTTCTTCTATTGTAATGAAATAGGGTAGGTAACTTTGAATTTCAAGAAGAGGGCACAAGATCTACTAGATGATAAACTAGATCATCATGCTTCCTTGGTTGAAGAAGCAGATTGGAAAGAATATGCTAGTAATGAAGAGTTTTCATGTCCTGGTGATGAGGAATATGTGTTTTAAATAATTCAAGATTGGAGGCAAGAGGAAATGGAGGAAGGAGGACACTCAATTTCCTCTCATTACTCACCAACAACGAGGTCACTTATAAGATCTGGCGACATTTCATTTTCTATTATAAATTGTGCTTTTGTTTTCTATGCTTGTTAATAATTGTAAATTTCACATAGGAGGATATAACATCAATATTTCATCTCCATGAAAAATTATTTTATTGTTGGAGATCAAGTGACATGATCATCAGCAATTTCTATGTGTGGGTTATTTTCTTAAGTTAACCTGCTAGTGTAAAATACTGTAATGAATAAAAGCACTAGTATAATGTTGTTCATGGATCTTGAAATGGTTTGTGGTAGGATCCAAAAAACCACATGAGGTGAATAGATGAGTCGGTTCATGTTAATGTCCAGGTTTGTGGTAAGCCTATGTGAAAACCATGAAAGGTTGATAGGAGGTGCCTTTTGTTTTGAATCAAGATCATGACCCACAAGAGTTGGGCTTATTGTATATTGTGTTAGTTCTTACCATGTTCACTCTAAGGGGGGAATGTTTGGAAAACTATTTTTAGTATTCACTTGTTTGTTAAAATTATAGGTTTGGATGGTTAGTTGTATATATTGTTGAAATAGCAATACATCATGAATAGTTAGTAGTTAGTGTATTATGCCCGTGAATGGTATTATGAGATATTTGTTATAACACCTCCCTATTAAATATGATTTTTTTTGGCTATGTAAGTGGTTATATATTATCCATGTATTAAGTGTGAAAATAGTTAAAATATAATATTATTGTTTGCTAAATATGCTCCTAATCTCTCTGTGTCTATATTTTAATAAACACCATCAATATTTCAAGTACACACTTGCATTGATCCAACAAAAAATAATGGAAAATAAATTTCACTTGAACAAAATTTTGAATTTTCCATAAACACCCTAAAATCTAATAAACTCCTTCGCTACAACTTTCACCTGAAGAATGCACAAACCCAAACCACTTAGACAACTCTTCCATACATTGTAACTCAATAAAATAATTTTCAAACCAAACCTCAACCCACTTCAATTGAACAAAGATACCAATAATATCAACACTCCTTCAGATCTACAAGACCTAAAACATAACTATAGAGAAATTTGAAGAAAAAACATTTCTCCCAGACATCACTATAGTAGAAAAATCACACCTTGGTGAACATAGCTTATTTTCCATAGCGATCTAGCACACCAAATTATGAATACAACACCTCTGAACATCTTTGATCAACATATTCGAAGCTCATAAGAAGATCTTCAACCTAGAAGAAATGTGGAGCAACACAAGAACACGACTGCAACATAGTTTCTTATTTTTATCAAATTTTATCAAAAGCACTTGGAAACCAAGCACCAAATACACATACTCATCATCTTAAATACTTCCTCAACATAATTGAATCAACTACAACATAGCAACTCAACCATAGATCACATAAGCTTATCACAACAACATTAGAGGTTGACACTTGTAGCTTTACTAATGATAGCATAATGTAACTAATCAATGCATGGATAACATTATCTTCTCACATTCTTGGAACAACCTATCCAAACAATAGACACCAATTACAACATAGGCTTGCTGACATCAATGACAAGCCTAATTTCTCATACTTGCAACAAATCTAAGTTCTACAAAGAAAATTATGCAAACACTTTATGGGACTCAAGAGGTAGAGGGGAATAGGAAATTAAAACTTAAAATTTATATTTAATATTCACATCCAAGTACAAGCCTCACAAGGAAAAATGGAAGCATTGTAGGGATGAATGTATGAACAAGAATAAGACAAACAACTTATAGGTTTAAAAACCCATAATGGAATTCTAAAGAAAATCCTATAGATTAAAAATAAAAATCTATAGATCCCTACTCACACTAACATGCAAAAAATAAAAATAAAAATCCTATGCCAAAAATAGCCTTAAAAAACCCTAAAATTGAAATATAAAAACTTCTCTTACTAAAAAAAATATCAAAATATCTAGAATATAACATAAATCAAACAAAAAAATAACCTTAGGTTATAGAGGATGAGGGTGATTACAAAAAATAAGCATCCACATATAGAATAGAACACAGACGTGATTTCCTCCATAATAATCAAACAGACAAACCAAGTTTGGTCTCCAAATGTAATCACTCATCATGTTAAGATGTTAAGGATGAGAGATAAAAATGATGTCTTCAAATGCAAAGGTGAAGATGATAAATAAAAGGGGTTTAATACATCCCCAAGAAAATATCATATGTTCATACTTAAATTCATAGTATGAGGTGGGAGTTGGGTCTTGGGGTGAAATAAGTTTTCCAATTTCCTTTCAAAACCTAGGGAATAAAAGAGAAATAACATATTGAGTAAAAGTCATGGGAAAGACAGGTTTGAGGGTCATTTAATATCTTCGTATATAAAGGGGTTCCAAATATATTTGAAATTATGCAACCTATTGTAAAAGAAATGAAATTAACATGGGATAAGAAAGAATAAAACTTAAACAAATAGTTAAACTATAAAGAAGATAAAAAACTGACAAAAGAGAAAAAATGGTGTCCCTATATTCTCCAAGTAAAATTATTTCATGTGTATGAAGGTATAACACTATTGAAGTACAAATCCTTCTTTATTTATGGTAGAGTTAAGGCATACTTCAAAGATATGGTTCAAAACTAAATATATAAACTGAAATACAATTTAAAATTTCATTATTCTATAAATAAATTTATCTAAATGCACATGAAAAATAACAAAAAAAAACATAATCAAATAATTTCTATATGTTACTAGAAAAATAATTCTCAAAAAAATATATTTTAAAAAAAATTGCTACAACTAATTGATCAAATTAATAATAAATTAAAAATCAGCCCTAGCTACAAATATTATTCCTTAAAACTCATATTCAACTATGGGAGATATCACAATATGGTCTCACTTTTTGGCCAAGATGGACATTTATATCAATATTTTTAACTAAATCTTCACCTTCTAAGACCTCTAGTAGCTTAACTGTTACGAACTTGAAGATGATGCCAACTAGTGATTTTTCACAATTTATGTGTAGATTCTAAATATATGTTTTTAAATTTTTTTTGAAATAAATCTTTAATCTTTCAACATTTCCTTTAATAACTAGTTTTAAACAATAAAAAACACTTTTTGAAAGTAATGTTTATGTCGACAAACATAACTTTTTTCTAGAAAGGATAAATTTCTAATTTTTAAAATATATATTTTTAATATCAATATCTAGGACAAGGATATTTTTTAATAATTTTTTATTACATATTTTTTTTTAAATAATTTTTTAATTCATTGTAGCTATAATTTGGATATAGATGTATGTCACCAAACATAACATGTTATGTATATATTGAAATTCTTTTTTTTTTGTGAAATAAGCCCATCAATACCTAGGGAAAAGGTATTTTTTGAATATTTTTTAGAATGTTTTACTATTTTCCCATCTCTATAGAACAATGAACCTGATGTTCGGTGAAAAGCCTATGTTCAATAAAAAATGAAACTTAAATACATGATAAAATGAAAACATATCAAAACTATACTTGTTTGAAAGATCATTCTGATGGCTACAATCTTGAAAAAATTAATTTATAAATGACTTTACTTAATCCCTCAAAATGTTAAGAAGTTTTCTTTTTTCTGCCCAACATTTTGATAGATGTGAAAGAGACTACATTATGGGTATGCCTTAATACTAAAAGGTTTATATCCAAGGGGGTGTGATCTAAGGGGGTATTATCTAACCCTCTTTAATTAAAACCTTTTAGATGGAACCCCTCAAGGCTTCAATCATTAGTTTTTTTCTAAAAATAAGCCATTCTAGACAAAAATTAGGATGTCCCAAAAGTGAGACACACTATTGTGGAAGCACCCCTATGCATACATTTAGATCATGGAAAAAAGCTTAACGTGAAAATAATTTCACTATAAACTATAATAAAAAATAAAATGGGAAAAGAGACTAGTATACAACATTAACATCTTAGAAAATACAAAACTAGAGGGAAGACTTAGCTAGTTTTAGTATAAGAATATGTATACTTGACTTTACCAAGGAATTCATAGTTATTATGTTGTTTTTGTCCTAACTCCTTCACATGCTTACTATCTATCGAAATCCTTTGTGAAAGTTACAATTTTATATTAAATTTGTTGTAATAATCTCTCTTAAATAGGATCCTTTCTACATGTATTGAAATTCATGATTGCAAACCGAGATGGCGTTTGCGTGCTCTGCAAGCCGAGCTAGGGCGACCGTGCCCTAGCTCGTTCTCTGTGTGTTGCTCGCTTCTGCGTTGTGGGGGGGGGGGTTTTGAAGCTATCGGGGCTGTGGTGGTGGGGTTTTTTTCTTTTCTGGAGGCCTTCTTGCTACTGTTTGGGTGGCTTGTGGGTGGAAGGGTTTTGATCCTGCCCTTGGGGTCTTTTCTTTTTTCCATTTCTTGCTAAAGTGTCCTGGGGGTTTGCATGCCTGCTGGGGATCTTGTTTTTTGCTATGCCGGGTGGGGAAACATCTGGGGTTAGCCCCAAATTGGATTTCCGTTCAGCATTTGGTTCGAAGCCTTCGGCGCATGGAGTGAATGTTTTTGATAATACGCTGTTTTCTTCAGAGATGGAGATGAATGATCTAGGATCGGTTAATGGTTCCCGAATTACGAAGATTAATGGGTGTTTGGAAAGATGCAAAGAGCGACCGAAGCTGATTATCCCGATGGAAATGCTTGCAGATGATATTGAATACTATTCAAGGCACTCTTTTTATTGCAAGTTCATGGGTTTGAGAGTCTCGCTGCATTTTTTGGAATCCTGGGCTCAACGAACTTGGATGCCGGAGGGGGGATGGAGATTAGGCTCCTTGCGAACAACTTTTTTATGGTCTCTTTTGATTGCATGGCAGATCGGAATAAGGTCTTCGAGGGTGGCCCCTATTTTTATAACCAGGTGGGTTTGTTTATCAAGCCATGGCATGCTGGCTTCAACCCGACTGAGGCAATACCGAGTCGGATTCCAGTTTGGGTTCGGTTGCGTGGTTTCCAGTTGAGTGTTGGCGGGATGATGTGTTGCATTTGGTGGCTTCAATGCTCGGTAAACCTATTGGGTCTTCACAACAGACGCAGTATAAAAAGGTAATGACTTTTGCTCGTATCTGTGTAGAAATTGATTTAAGCAAGCCACTACCAGATTCTGTTGAAGTGAGTGCTGGATCATATACTTGGGTTCAACAGCTAGATTACGAAACCCTACCTTTTCGGTGTCGTCTTTGTCATGAATATGGTCACTTGCAGCGTAGGTGCCCTAGGGCTAAGCCTGTGGGGCCCCAACCTTCTCAGCCTTCTCGTAATCCTCCTAGGACTGATAATGGTAAGGAGCCTATTCCGGGTGATGGTAATGGAGATGATGGTTATGTCCCTGTTAAGGCTCGCAATAGGAATCGGGGCCAGAAGCGGACCTTGAGGGAGAGGCAGGATGATGAAACTTTTAATAGGTTTGAGGTGCTGGATGATCTCAGCCAGGAGGAAGTGAATCCGGGGTTGCTGAACTTGGATCAGGGAACTTTGGGTACAGGACAGGATGGGCCACCATTGGAGGCCATGCAGGATGTGCAGGAGATTGGGGTTGGGCAGATGGATACAGATCAACAATTGATTGTCCAGACTGAACAAGAATCTTCTATTGGAGCTTCGAAGAGTGGTGGAGGTGGCTCCCCATTGCCCCTGAAAGGTGGCAAGGATGTGGGGAAGAGCTCTTTGGCCTCCTCTCGTTTAGGTATTCAGCAAAATGAACTGAAGAAAGGGGTTGGTGACAGGACTTCCAAGCTGGGAAGGAAAAAGGATATGGAGAAGATTAAATTAACTGGGGAAACTTTGGTGGAGTCAGGGTCAGTCAAGACTCTTGATTCACATTTTTCATGCCCCCAGAAATGATTGTTCTCTCATGGAATGTAAGGGGCTTGAACAGTGGCCCTCGACAAAAAGTTGTTCGTGATTTGGTTAGGAATCATTCTCCGGATGTTCTTTTTCTTCAGGAGACTAAATTATCTGTAGATAATATGTTGGCCATGGCTCCTAAGCTGTGGAAATATGGTGAATGCCAGTGTGTGGGGGCTCTTGGTGCTTCTGGAGGGGTGGCTTGCTTTTGGAACCCTCGGAAGATTTTCCCCCTATGGTGGATGTCCTCTAGATCCTCTATATCCCTTGTCGCCTCTTGGTATGAGACTGGTGAGTGTATTCTCCTCTCTAATGTGTATGCTCCTGTTGAGTTTCTGGGTAAACAACTTCTATGGTCCCATCTTCATTTTGTTCGTAGCTTAGCTCCTTACCATCCGTGGGTTATGGCTGGCGATTTTAATGCTATTGTGGAATTGTCTGAGAAAAGAGGTGGAATTCCTAGGTTGGAGCCTTCTGCTCTGTTATTCAGAGATAGCATTTCTGAATTAAATCTTATTGATGTTCTACCTAGTAATGGTCGCTTCACTTGGAATAATAGGAGAATTGGTGAGAGTTGTGTTGCTGAGAGGCTAGATCGTTTCTTGGTTTCCTGTTATTGGGTTGGAAACTTATGGTCCACTCGATCTGAAATTCTTGATTGGAGAGGTTCTGATCATTGGCCTATTAAGCTTAGTATTATCTCTGCTCGGGGGCCTCGGTCTCCCTCATTCAAGTTCCAGCTTATGTGGTTACGGGATCCCACTCTTCATGATTATGTGGCTGAGTGGTGGCGGATTGGTAGACCAACTTTTGGTACGGCAATGTACACATTCTCCAAGCTTCTTCAGTTTGTCAAATATCAGCTTAAAGGTGGAATCGGCAATGTTTTGGTAATATCTTTCATGCTAAGGTTGCCGCACAGGAGGAGTTGAATAATATTACGCGGTTGATTCGTGAGAATGGGGCCTCTGAGGATCTTCTAAGGGAGGAGGCTAAGACTTTGAAAGTGGTTGAGGAATTTGAATTGCGGGAAGAAATCTATTGGAAGCAAAAGGCCCGGGTTGAATGGTTACAGGAAGGTGATAAAAGCACCGCCTTCTTCTTCAATTCTGTGAAGGATAGGAGGCATGGTAATTCCATTCCTTTTCTGGTGAATGATAGGGGTGAACGTCTTGCCTCGTTTCAAGAAATCTCTGCTGAGGCATCTCAGTATTTTGCTACTTTATTTAGGGAGGATTCACAAGGGGGCTCTGTTGAGGAAGCACAGGTTCTTTCTTGTATTCCTCAGTTGGTCTCTAGGGAGGCGAATGAGTATTTGATGAAAGATATCTCTCTTGATGAGCTGGAGGGAATTGTGTTTCAGATGAAGAAGGGTAAAGCTCCTGGTCCCGATGGTTTCCCGATTGAATTTTTTCAGGAATTCTGGGATATCATAAAGTTGGATCTTCTGGCTGTTGTCCTTGAGTCCCAAAGGAATAAATAGATGCTTCGTGCTCTGAACTCCACCTTCCTTGCTCTCATACCCAAGTGTGAAGGGGCTGATAGGTTATCTCAGTTTCGGCCTATCTCTCTTTGCAATGTGGCTTATAAAATCATTTCAAAGTTATTGGCTGAGAGATTGAAGAAGTGGCTTAAAGTGCTGATTTCGGAGGAACAGAGTGGATTTGTGGCAGGTCGGCAGATTCTTGATAGGGTTGTCATTGCTACGGAGACCATCCACTCCATGGACAACTCCCATGAGAAGGCTATGTTCATTAAGCTGGATATGGCTAAGGCTTATGACAGGGTTAGATGGTCTTTTTTTCAGTAGATCCTTGTTGCTTTTGGTTTTGGTGAGGAGTGGATCCAATGGGTCATGAGCTGTGTCACATCTGTTTCCTTCTCAGTTTTGATAAATGGAGATCATTCTGAACTTTTTGGTGCCTCTAGGGGTTTGCGCCAACGGGATCCTCTTTCTCCGTATCTTTTTCTGCTTCTTGTGGAAGGCCTTGGTCGTTTGTTGAAAAGAAGGGTGGAGCTTGGCATCATTCAAGGTTGGCGATGGGGTGGAGACTTGCCTCCGCAATCTCATTTGCAGTTTGTTGATGATACTGCGCTGATGGGGATGGCTACTGTTAGGGAAGCTACTAACTTGAGGCAGGTGTTGGACATATATCTTGTTGCTTCAGGACAATTGATTAATGAGGAGAAGTCTTCCATATTCTTCGTCAACACGCCGAGCCCCATACAGAGAAGAATTGCTAATATCTTAAGGTTTCAGATAGGGGTTCTCCCTTTGACTTATCTGGGTTTCCCAATTTCTGTTCGCCATCTTCCCAAGGGTTCTTGGCAGAATATTATTGATAAGCTCCGTGCAAGAGTTAATCATTGGACCCACAGATGGTTGTCTTTTGCGGGGCGGGTTCAGCTTCTCAAGTCGGTGGTGCAGGCTCTCCCTACCTACAGATGTATGCTTCAGGTGGCTCCGATGGGTTTTCTGAGGGAGTTGGATTCTCTTGAAAGGCAGTTCTTATGGGCGGGAAGTTTGGCTTCTTCCAAGTGGAGCCTGGTTAGGTGGGATGTTGTGTGCAGCCCAAAGCAATTTGGTGGTCTTGGTCTTCAACAGTCTGCGTTATCTGGAGTGGCTGTGGCTGCTAAGCTATTTTCGAGATGGTGTGTGGAACAGGATCAGCCGTGGGCCAGGATATTATCTCATAAGTATTTCCCGGGGATTCCACGACAGGATCTTCCTCGTTACCCTCTTGAGGGGAAAGGTTCAGTGATTTGGAATACTCTTCAGAAGGGTGCAAAGCTTATTAAGGAAGGTTTATTTTGGATCTGTAGACGAGGAACTGAAGCTCTCTTCTGGTCAGATTCTTGGGATGGATTCCCTCCACTTACTTCTCAGTTCCCCAACCTACTTCCTTTGTGCCAAAGATTTCTCGAGGCTGGCTGGGCTAGGGTGAGTGACTTCAAGTCTATTGCTTCTTTTGGTCAGTTGGAGGTAGCTCATTGGAAGGATCCCGCAGAGTGGCCAGATTTGGGACTTGCGGAAGAAAGTGCTGAGCTTCACAAGATTCTTCATAGTAGGAGTTGTAGTTCTCTTCTGGAAGAAGATATTCTTTCTTGGACCCATAATCCTAAGGGGGTTTACTCTGTTGCTTCTGGTTATCAGGTGTTATTGGCTCAGAAGCTAACTGGGGCAGAGGTTCATTGGTGGAAAGGGTGTGGAATAAACTCTCGTGGCCTAAATGCAACTGCTTTGTTTGGACTTTGGCTTGGAATAGGTGCTTGACCTGGGATAACATTCGTAAACGGGGATTTCAAGGACCTTCAATTTGTGTTTTGTGTGGGGAAGCGGAAGAGGATTCTTCACATTTGTTCTTTCGGTGCCCCTTTGTTGTGCAGCTTTGGCATTGGTGGTGGGAGGTGTGGAAGCTTCCCTGTATTCATGCGTGCTCTTTGGTTGAATTCTGGGATAGTATGGGAAGACCTCCTTCTATGGCTTCCTTTTTGCAGGAAGTTTGGTTCGTGGGCCCTACCTTTCTACTTTGGCAGATTTGGTTGGAGCGGAACCGCATAATTTTTCGTGATCAGAAGTTGGTGGGTCAGAAAGTTTGGATGCGTATGCTTGGAATGGTGCAGGAGTCTGTTTTAGCTAAATGTGATGTGGTTTTCCCCTTGGAGAGAGGTGATGCTGAGTTGGTGGCCAGACTAGGTCTTCAAGAAATTCATTCATCTTTTGTCAATTCTAGGAACTATAGGCATGGGAAAAAGAGGGTCCAACGGGTTGGAAGGTGGTTACCTCCTCCCAATGGATTTTTAAAGATCAATACTGATGGTTCTTCTAGGGGAAATCCTGGGCCTGCTGGAATTGGTGGGGTTGGCAGGGACTCGGCTGGTTCGGTGATTTTTCTATTCTCTATACATGAGGGGGTGAAGACTGTTAACTTCATGGAGGGTCTAGCAATTCTTCATGCTATGGAGAGGGCCCTTGCTTTGGGATGGAGAAAGGTTATATGTGAAGCTGATTCACAGATTTTGATTAATCTCTTGAATGAGCGAAAGATATCTGATATAAATTGGCAGTTGGCTTCGGTGGTTCAACGGATTCTTCAAGTTAGTTCTCGGATGGAGGAGGCATCCTTTGTTCACATCCCAAGGGAGTGGAATCGCGCTGCTGACTGCTTGGCCAAATGGGCCTCTGAGCAAGATAGTGGTTGGAGGGTTGAGGATTGGGATCAAGTTAACCCTGAGCTGCATC
>VDFB02276901.1:0-49974 GCA_007258455.2 Sequoia sempervirens
TAGGAAGATGGGGGGCCAAACAGGGGTCTTAAGTGGCCATTTTTTTTTCTTTCTGAAATAAGGAAATATTGACTTTGGATGAGAAATTGAGGATAGTTACACTCAAAATTTTAAGATGCAACAAAAACAATGTTCGTAGTACTCCGCGTCTACTTTCTAAACTATTTTTTTTTAAAATGGTATAGATTAAGGGGTTCAAAAAAGGGAGCCACAAAAATTGGTGTTGTTTTTGTCAAAAAAACATAACATAGCGTCTTGTGACTTTTTTTGGTATTTTTAAAGTCGCTTTGATGAGAAATTAACTAATAGCATGTAGTTTATGCATGATTTTTCTGATTATTCTTAATGAATATTTGATTTTTTACTAATTTTCAAAGTGGACAAATCTTGAAAAAAACAAAATTTTGGTCATGCTACCCCTACAAATTTTGAAAATTAATTGAAAATCATTTCTTTTGAATATGTGTAGAATGGAGTCTTGTTTATAAAAATGTAATTCATTTGAAATTTCAATGAACAGTTAAAAATAAAGTAAAAAATACCAAACACTGGGTTTTTCCAAAAAATGGACACACAAACAAAAGAAATTAAAGATAAAAGGTTTAACATTGTCAAAATCTGAAAAAATTACATCTTTAAATAGCTAAGAGAGAGCCTAACATTACCCAAGTGTTCAATTTATTTGACCTTGAAACACGTGCAAACTTGACGGTTAGCATAAACGAGTTTATGCGAAATCCTATAGAATATGCAAAAACATGTCTTTGGACATTGGGAAGGCATTCCAAGCCTTTGGGTTGAAAATCCAAAGCAAACCCCAAGCCTAAGACTTGGGGATTCCCAAAGAAACATATAATGCAAGCGTGTTATGTTCTGTTTTACATTTTTTTCCTTTTTTGCAAAAGTTTGATGTATGTTTGTCAAGCTTGACATAATAGGAATGTGTTATAATGTGCTTGTGTTATGTCTTGCTTGGAGTGTTTTATGTTCAATTTTGTTAAGTATGTTTGATGTATGTATGCTTGATTAAATATTTATATTTATGTATGTATGTATGTATGCATGCATGTATCTATGTATGCTTGTATGTATGTATGTATGTATGTATGTATGTATACATGTATGTATGTATGCTTGTATGTATGTGTGTACACATGCTTGCATGTATGTATGTATGTATGTATGTATGTATTCCTATATGTATGTATGCCTATATGTATGCATGTATGTGTATGTATTCTTATATGTATGTGTGTATGCTTGTATGCATATATGTATGCATGCTTGTATGTATGTATGTATGTATGTATGTATGTATGTATGTATGCTTGTATGTATGTATGTAAGGGTTTTGGGTTTAGGGTATATAAGGACCTGAGGGTATAGTTTATAGGGTTGAGGGTTGAGGGATTAAGGCCTAAGTAATAGGTTGAGGGTTACAGTTGAGGGATAATATTCAGCTTGTTGAGTGTATAAGATTAAGCATATAAGATATAGGTATTAGGGTTTAGGATATTGGGTTTAGGGTTTATGATATGGATTGAGGGTATAAGGAATAGGGTGACTTGGGTTGAGAGTGTATGGTTTAGGTTTTAAGTATAGGGTTGAGGCACAATATTCAGGGTTTAGGGTATAAGGGTGAGGTTATAAGGTATAGGGATGAGGGTTTGTGGGTGTAGGTTTCAAGGTTTAAGGTATAGGGTTGAGGATTGAGGGATTAGGGCTTAAGTATATGGTTGACAGTATAGGGTAGAGGTTTGAGAGTTTAAAGTTCAGGGATAATGTTAAAGGTTGAGTGTCTAAGATATAGGGTTCAGGGTTTAAGGATGAGGGTATAAGGCATATGGATGAGGGTTGAGGGTTAATGGCATAAGTATAGGGTTGAGCGTATAGGGTATAGGGTAGAGGTTTGAAGGTTGAGGGATAATTTTCAAGGTTGAGTGTCCAAGGTTAAGTGTATAGGGTTTAAGGTTTAAGGGTATCTAAGGGTTGAGGGTTTAGAGTTTAAGGGTTTAAGGTTTAGGGATTAAGGGTTTAAGGGTCAAGGTTTTAAGGGTTGAGGGTTGAGGCTTTAGGGATAGGGTTCATGGTTGAGGGTTGAGGGATTAGGGTTTAAGGGTTGAGGGTTTAAGGGTCAAGGGTTTAGGGTTTGAGGGTTGAGGGCTTAAGGGATTAGGGTTTAAGGGTTGAGTGTTAAGAGATTAGGGTTTAAGGCATAGGGTTGATGTATTAGGGTTAAGGGTTTAATGTTGGAAATATGGAGCCTTGCAACGTGAGCATGAAGTGTGGATGGTTTGTGTTGGTTGTTTATGTGTTTTCATTGATGCCAACATGGTGACAATTATATGGGAAGATTACTTGGTTTACTGGAATTTGTCCTCTATCGGTAATGTTCTTTTGTGATGAGCTAGTGTGTTGGTATTTGAGTCTGGAATTCACCGCAAGAATAGATATGACTCTAATCTCTTAACCACGTTATCATGTCTCATTCAGATAGCTATATCTTGGATCTTGAGAAGTTTTGGGTTGTGAGCATAAAGTTATATCTAACAAAGTTCAACTTTGTATTCTACTGTTGTTCCTTACTTAGCATATTAGTTTGGGAGACTCCACAATTGTTGCAGTTTTAATGGTAGTCTCTTTGATGATAGTATGATGAGAATTTGATGTGGTCTCAAATCCAGAAGGTGTTTTCTTTGAGGATTATATGTTGGTTTGGATATTTTGTGAATTAAGTTCTAGTCTTGGTCGACCTAACGTTTGCAATTCACTATGAAGACTAGTTATGCTTTATGGGTGTCAGCCAACTTGGTATAATGCACTACATGGATAAAGTGTTTTAAATCATATATGGTGCCAAAAAAAGTGTTTTGATCATTTTTTCTTCATCTAATTAGGTCGACCTAATTTATGATAAAGACATACTTGTATGTATAAGATTCCTTGAAGAGAGAAAGTGTGTGAAGTGGGTGGGAGTGTGAGTGTGGAAGAAAGGTGAAAGAGGATCCAAGCCTAAATGTTTTATCAATTGGGGATCAAAGAAAATTTGTTGAGCGACTGCTTTGTGAGGAAGTAATTCATATTATAAGCTTCATTGGAATTGAATCATGCACATTGAAGGTGTATTCTATCAGTTCAAACCTTTTGGCAGTGAGCCACAATCTTTGTATCTTCACAATTAGTGATCTTTTGTATTCGGGTAGTGAGCCTTTTTCAAGGACAGTGAGCCCTGTAATATCTTGTCTCTGGATATAATATATTGTGAGTTAACCCTCACCATGGTTTTTCCCTTTTTGGGTTTTCCACGTAAAAATCACGGTGTTCATGTGTGTGGTTGCATTGATTTGTTTCTATGTTCTCTCTTGTTGATTCAATTAGAATTGTGATAATGATAAGATGGATTTTATGTGAATGGTTTTATGGAATATTGATTCACCCCCCCTCTCAGTATTCTAGATGTTCAACAAATGTATAGGGTAGATGGGTTGAGGGTTGAGGGTTTAAGGGTTGAGAGTTGAAGGATTGGGGTTGAGGGTTGAAGGTTTAAAGTATAGGGTTGAGGGATTAGGGTTGACGGTTGACGGTTGAGGATTTAAGGTATCTTGTTAGACTTAATGAGCTAAGACCAAGCTCCATTTTCTTTTCCATCCACCAAGTGGATGCTTCACTAGATAATTGAAAAGCTCCCTAAATGGCCTTGGTAACTTTGAAATAATTCCTTATTTTGAAGTACTTCTCCATCTCTATAAGCCATGCTTCAGTAGCATCCCCACTCACGACTCCTTCAAATTCGGGGGGAGTGAAGTTTTTCTCATGTCTTGAGAAAGTTATTGGGCTAGCCGATTCCTTTTACCCGCTTCGAATCTCAATTCCGATTCAACTTCCCCATGCTCATTATGGGTAGATTGATTATCAACATTATCGTCTTCCCTTTCCTGAGAAATTTCATGCTCAGGTTTGTCATGTCCCCTGACCTCTTACTCGAGGTGGCCTATTCTTTCTCTTTGCTCATGCAACATAGTTAATATTTGGTCCAACTTGGCCTTAGAATTCCCCAAGGGTTGACCGACTTACTTGTTTCCTCTAGGGTTAGTTCAATTTCGAACCATTTCTTAAGATGTTTAAACTACCTAGAATTTTCATTATACATTACAATTAGTTTCCTTGATTGTCCATATATAATTTAAAACATTAACTCATTTATTCAAGAACCATCAAGTAAAACATAGAGAGGAATTTTTGCAAAAAGGGACTTCTTTCTTTTCATTAATTTGAATACTTAGGATTTCAATCATCCTTTATTACATGATTATACATAATATGTTTCATCCATGAAATTCAAAGGGAGTATATCCATCTAATTCATTTTCAGATACATGGTCGAGGGGAATATATCCCTCTGATTCACTATTAGATACAACTACAATAATTTTTGGAGATTATGGTACACGTGGGTTCCTCCTAATCATAGGGGTATTAGCACTCCACTCAGATGAAATTTCTCTTGAGAGAGGCAACTGGTCAAATTCAGTTGGGGATTCATAAGCTACAAACTTAGCTACCTCCATAATTTTCTTCTTTTCTTTCCTAATTTGAGCCATGGCATTGTGAAGGTTTTTGTGTCACTAAGCCATATTACATTATCATATAATTGGTTTTTTTTATGATTTTAACTATGGCCTCTCGCTCTTTCTTGGCCTTCAAGTAGCGCTTATTGCTAATAATTGACTTCCCGACAATCATCTTGAGTCACACCATCCTAGCACAAGCCAAATATTAGCTACTAATAATGTTGGATAACAAGCTAGCATAGTGAGCTCATAGGACCTAGTGTTGAACCTAGTAGCTTTGATACCACATGTAACATACCTATTCTTTACCCTATTGGTTTAACCCAAATTTTTAACTTATTGCATAAAGAAATAATATAACATATTCCAACTGTAGACACTAAAAAATGTCTCGAGTTCACTTTATCTTTATTCCTCTTTTGATTAATTTAAATAAATGCCAATTTTTGGAATTGTGTCACTAATTATCTATTTTCCTCTATAATTAAGTAAATTCTTATTTATTTAATTATTCATTTCCATTTTCTTCTATAATTAAATAATAATTTTTATTGTTTAATTATTCATTGACTGTTTCCCTCTTTAATTAAATAAATCCTATTTATTTAACTATTTATCATTTTCTTCCCTCCATAATTAAATAATTATTTTTAATTATTTAATTATTTATCGTTTCCCTCCATCTTTTTTAAATAATTGTTTTAATTATTTAATATTTCCCACTTCATCTTTCTTCTATAATTAAATAATTATTTTTAATTATTCATTTTCCCTCTCCTAAATCAAATAATTGTTGTCATTATTTTATTTATTTATTCTTAGCCAAGCCCTAAATCTCAACTAATTTCTTGATTTTTGGTCCATCTTTTCCATCCTTATCTCTTTCCCTCTCAAATAATCTCATCCATTGATCGCCATACCTCATCATCCAATCCTCACCCTTCATTTGAATTGGGATTTCTATAAAAGCAAGTCATCACCTTCATTCCAACCTTAACCACAATCTTTGAAGTTTTGATATCTTGAGATCTAGCTAGCTTGCATCAACATTGAAAGCTTATCAAATATCTTGCATACTACAAATCTAAGAGCAAACAAGCAAAATGGAGAAGAGCAATGGAGGAGAATCAATCGTGGCATAAAGATTGAGTATTATTGCTTTATTATTTAGTTTTCTATTATTATTTGTGCTTCATTGTTAGATTAGGGTCCTCATGGATTGAATTAGAGAGTTTTGTGGTTGCTATCAATGATTCATGAAGATTAAGGATGACAATGAAGAATATAAATGAAGGATGATGATGGATAGAAGATAATTATGACATGAGATGAATGATGAAATTGGATTAAGAATAGGGAATTTGTGATATGGATTATGGAGGATGATTAGGATAATGATGAGGACCTCAATTGGATTAAATAAATTAATTAGGATTAGGGTCCTAAGTGATGTTTTAGGTATGGGTTGGATATAAATTGAGATGATTAGGATAGTTGAGATGGGATGGATTAGATGATTGGTGATGATTACAACAAGATAGATGATTAGAATGATTGGGTGGGGTAATTAGGATGAATAGGAATGATTGAGATGAAAATGAATGATTAGGATGGACTTATTGGGATAAGATAAGGAAAGAAGTAGTGACTGGGATGAGAAGGGATAATTAGGATGATTATGGATGATAGGATGGGATGATTAAGGTGAGATGAGGGGGATAGGTAGGGTGATTAAGATGATTAGGAATGATAGGATAAGAGGGTTATGATAAGATGATTAGGTTGATTAAGGATAATTAGGATGAGATGAGGGATGATGAGGATGGAAAGGAATGAAATTAGGATGAGAAGAGGGATAATTATAATGATTATGGATGGTTAGGATGAGGTGATTGAGATTATTAGGAGGGAAAAGGATGATTAGGATGGAAAAGAATGATTAAAAATTTAGAAATGGATGATTAGGATGATTATGGAGGATTATGATGGGATGATTAGGATAGAAAGAGATGATTATGATGGGGTAATGAAGATGAGAAGTTTGACTTGGAGGTGATTTGGATAGTTTGACTTGGAGGATGCCTAGATTTGTTTGGTTTTTCAAGTATTTTGATATTTTTGGGTTGTTTTGGATTTTTTCTGAGTATTCTAATTTTATTCTATTTATATTTTATGATTAAGATTGAAAATGCGGAAGGACATAATGAAAAAAGACAAAATATCAAATAGCTCAGTTTGGATGAGTGTCCCATTTTAGCTTCAAGTGGGGAAGGTGATATAAACATTCAAGCACATAACACACATGAACAAGCCTAACTCAAGTGGGATTATCATATTATCAATCCTTGTAGGTACAAGGCACCACTAGGAGAGATGGCCAAAATTCTCAACTAGGCTTCACAATCGTAACTAGGGGTATCCTCCATATACCACAAGGGTATGTGAGATCTAATCCATAGATGAAAGAAAATACTACCAAATAGATGGGAGGAAAGGGTAACCCACTCTCCACCTTCACTTCTCAAATGTATAAAGTTCTTAGAGGCTTAGCCTAGATTTATAATATTTCACTCCCAAGAGAGGTGTCTTTTGATTCACCTCTCGCTCTTTATATACTCCATCAGAACACGAGAGTTAAGGTCATCCCCTAGGGTGATAAAATCCCTAGGGAGACCCCCTAAAAAAAAAATAGGATCACTTATTTTTGATCCTCAAGATCACACTAGGGTGCAAGAGGAGAGCATATGTAAGTGAATCTTGGGGATTAAAAGACACTTGTTTATTTTAAATCCTAAATCCAAATGTGAGGTAAATTTTAAAAGCCCAATTTCAAGTGTGAGAAAAATATACCAAATAAATTATTCTAAATAAAAAATTTATTGTACCAATATATTCCTTATTATTTTATAATAGGTTTTTAAAAAAATTGCTAAAAAATATTTTGTATGAAGACGTTATGAGCATTTAAAGATTGAAAAGAAGGGTTGAATTTGATTGAGTGCACCTAATTTTTGGAGAAGAATGTAAAAATATACTTGCACCACAAAAAATAGCTTTGAACCAAATTTCTAACGCCTTTTGAATTTTTAAAATCTGATATGTGAGGAAAAAGTTATGCTCATTTTCCTGAAATTGCTCCTTTAGCCCGTTTGCATAGAAACATAGGCACCATTTTGAACACAAGCACCTTTTTATGAAACAAAAGTGCAAATTTATGAAATAAAGGTGTATTTCTACAAAGACTTTTGGAAAACCTTTTTGTTAAAGCGTAGGCATAGTTTATCGCAACAAAAGCATTGAAAGTCGCCACATAAGCACAATTTTATCAAATGTAAGCACCAAAAGTCGTAACTGAAGCACCAAATCATAGAGCTAAGCACTAGGGATAGTTTCTCATAATAGAGGTACCAAAATTCACCATGAAAGCCTAGTTCTATCAAACACAAGCATTGAAAGTTGTGACAGAAGCATGAGTTTGTTGAATAGAAGCAACGAATCATAGAGCTGAGTACCAAGCATGATTTCTCAAAATAGAGGCATCAAAAGTCATGACAAAAGCACAATTTTGTCAAACTGGAACGTCAAATCACATATTCAAGTGTGAAACCGAACTTGCAACTCAAAACTCACCAAAAACCCACAAAAAGAGGTCAAAATAGGGACGTGAGTACCACTAGGCGTGCCAAAATAAGGATAAGAAAAATGATTGAAGTAGATGAACATGATGAATGCATAAACACATGAATCTTTACCCCAAATCACCTTAAAGTTCAATGATTGAGCTAAATAGGATGCACCCAAAGCCTATTGTTATGCTCTTAATAGACGAAATGTGTTTGCTTATCAAACCAACAGCATGAGGGTATGATCAAGATGATTCAATAGAAATTTGGACAACATAACAGTAGCATAATATTGAGTATGCAAATGAGATGGGAGACCCCTCATTTATAGATTCTATGAGATAAATAAAGGGCCAAGATGCATTGGGTGATGGATGGCTAGGATTGGTTGAGGATTAGGGCTTGGATCAAAGTTGTAGACAAGTGTCACATGAGGGTTAAGGTCTAGATTTAAGATTGTGATTAGGGAAACATCTTTAATTGGATGGTTGGGATTAAGAGGTGTGATATTAAATGAAGGGGTGAGATAGAAAGTTAGTTTGACTTTTGGGAAGTGTCTAGGTTCAATGAATCTAGACAAGAAGTTAGTTAGATATGTGAAGGAGACATTTGTCACATGAGGAAAAATTTAGATTATGATCCATGTGAACAAGATTGATGGCTATGATTAAATGGACAAGGATTGAGGGATAAATTAGAATTAAATAATGAAGGGAAAATTAATGAGAATTAATTAGCTTAAATTAATTAATCTAGTTGGAGGATTTGGGATAAAGTTAGAATTAAATAAATAAATATAAAATTTTATTTAATTAAAGGTGAGGGATAAGGGAAAAGGTTAAATTACTTAAATAATTAATAATATTTATTTAATTAAATATTATGATAGGTAAAGTCAATTGTGATTTGGTTAGGGTCGCATTTCATGTGTCTACACTTCGATTGCAAAGGTGGAAGAGAATCTTATTCTAGAATGCATTCCATTTATTGTGCCTAATGAAGAAAATGAGATGCTTATTAGTCCCATCCTCCTGGAGGAGATTGAAGAGGTAGTCTTCAAGATGAAAAAAGAGAAAGCTCCTGTCCCATTTAATGGTTTCCCAATAGAATTCTTTTAGGAATTTTAGGACATTATCAAATTTGATGTGTTGGATGTTGTGATGGAATCATAGAGAAACTAGTAGATGTTGAGGGTAATGAATTCAACCTTCCTAGTTCTTATCCCTAAGAGGAAAGGGGCTAACTCTTTAGATCGGTTCAAGCCAATTTCCCTTTGCAATGTGGTCTATAATATTATCTCTAAATTAATTATGGAGAGGCTTCAGCTATGGCTAACGAAAGTTATTTCGAAAGAGCAGGGGTTATGTAGTAGGAAAGAAAATATTAGATGGAGTTGTCATCACAGCTGAAGCTATTCATTCCATGGAACTCTCCAAGGAGAAGGCCATGTTCATCAAACTAGACATGGCCAAAACTTATTATTGCATGAAATAGGCAGTTCTTTGGAAAATTCTCATTTCCTTTTGGTTTGTAGAAGAATGGATCAATTCGGTGATGAGTTATGTTATGTCTACATCCTACTCAGTGTTGATTAATAGTGAGCCTACTACCCTTTTTGGTGCCTCAAGGGTTCTCCAACAAGGTGACCCCCTGTCACCTTATCTCTTCATTGTTATGGCTAAGGGATTAGGAAGAATCTTGATTAAAGTTCATTGAGACAAGGTCACATCAAAGATGGAATTAGGGAGATGTCATGCTTCCTCAAACCCATTTATAGTTCATTGATGACACAACTCTATTGGGGGTTGCTAGAATTAGAGAAGCAAGTAACTTTAGGCATGCTTTGGATATCTATATTTCTACCTCAGGTCAAAAAATTGATGAAGCTAAGTCCTTTATCTTCTTTTTCAATACCACTCCCCTTATTCAATCTAGAATTGCTCAAATTCTTAGATTTTAGATTGGTGTTCTTCCTTTAGTGTATTTGGGTGTCCCCCTCTTGATGGGCCCTTTTCCAAGGACCTAGAAAAATGTGTTCGACAAGTTCAAGGAGCGTGTTAGCCACTAGATGTTCAGATGGTTGTCCTTTGCAGTGAGATATGTTATTAAAGTGTGGTTCAAGCTCTCCCTATTTACAGGTGTATGGTCTAGGTTTCCCCCTCAAGTTTCATTAAGGATTTGGATGCTCTATCTAGATAATTCTTATGGGCTAGTAGTTTTGCCTCCTCCAAGTGAAGTTTGGTTAAGTGGGAGTCCATATGTAAACCTAAGCAAATGGGTGCATGGGTCTGTGGAAAACAATCCTTACTAGTCAAGTTTCGGTTGCCAAGTTGTATTGGAGGTAGTGTACTAATTGGGATCAAGGTTGGGCTAAGATCCTTTCTTCTAAATATTTGAGGGGCACAACTTCAAAAGATGTGCCTAGGTTCTCCTTCTTAGGTAGAGGATAAATGATTTGGGACACTCTTAAAAGTGGTGCCACCTTAATCAAGCGGGTTTTATTCTAGAAATGTCATAGAGGATCTAAGGCACTTAAATGTGGTTCGACTCATGGGTTGGTCTTCCCCCAATCATGACTAGGTATCCACACCTTCAAAACCTGTGCCTCACCTTCTTGGAAGTTGGTTTTTTCTAAGTAGAAGACTTCAAAGAGGAAATTTTTTTGGGGTAAGTGGAGGTATGGCAGTGGAATAATTATCATACTTGACCACCTGGAGGATCAAAGGATGATCGGGAAGAGATCTCAAATTTTAGCTCATAGAGCTTGTAGCTCTCTGCAAAGAAATGATATCCTAGCTTGGAGTCCTAACCCCAAGGGGTATACTCGATGGATATTGGATATCAGGAGTTGGATAGGAAAAAGTTTAGAGGGGAGGAAATTTCTTGGTGGAAGTATGTTTGGAATAAGTTTGTATGCCCTAAATGTAATTTCTTCCTTTGGCTACTCACTCGAAACAAGTGTCTTACTTGGGATAATCTTCAAAAGAGGGGCTTTCAGGGGTTATATTTTTGTGTTATGTGTGGTAGCAGTGAAGAATATTCTTCTCACTTATTTTTCCAATGTACCTTCTCTAGAACCATTTGGCACCTTTGGTCAGAATTTGGGAGACAAACATGTGTGCATGCTTCATCCCTTGTTGAATTCTAGAGGACTTTACGAAGACCACCTGCTAAGGAATTCTGTCTCCAAGTGGTTTGGCATATTGGTCCCTCATGCATCCTTTGGAAAATCTAGTTGGAAAGGAATCAAAGGATATTCTAGGGAGGAAGATTGGTAGCTCATCAAGTTTGACAGAGAATTCTTAGTATGATTTAGAAAAATATTCAGGCTAAGTGTGATGTGGATACCCATCATGAGCTTGGGGATAGGATTCTAATGCAAGGATTAGGCTTAGATGGTGATGGTTCATGGAATGCTTCAGGTACAAAAGGAGAAGGTCTCCCAATATAGGAAAATCCAATGTGATGGCAGATGGTTGCCACCTCATGCCAGTGTCTTGGAGATAAACACGGATGGCTCCTCCAGGGGTAATCTTGGGTATATTGGAGTTGGAGGTATAGTAAGGGACAGTTTAGGTGAGGCCCTTTTCTTCTTCTCTAGCTTTCAAGGTCACCAAACTAATAATCTTATGGAGGCCCTGGCCATTCGTATCGCTTTGGAAAAGGTGTGTGCTCTTGGGTGGCACAAGGTCATATGTGAGATGAATTCTCAAATCCTAGTTGAAATGTTAAATAAGAAAATTTTGGATAGGGTGAATTGGCAACTAAATTCTGAAGTACAATAGATTCACCAACTCAACAATTCTTTGGACTTGGCTTCTTATGTCCACATCCTGCGGGAGTGGAAAAATGTTGTAGATTGTTTAGCTAAATGGGCTTTTGAGTATAAAGGTAATTGGAGTGTTGGCAGTTGGGAGCAACTTCCCTTGGATTTTTCCCAAAGGTTGAAATTGTTGACATAGGAAGATATTCATGGATCTTAAAGGGTGTCATTGGGATATTGTTTAGTTTGGTTCTTTGCCTTTTTTGATCTTTTTGACAAGATGTGCCTAGTTGGCCTTGTGGGTTGCTTATTGGCTTTGGATGTATTATTGATTTCTTTTGATTAATAAATTGTTACCCTTCTTTTAGGGAAAGTGTGGGCTACAGATGATAAGAACTGGGAGCTGGGCGCAGGTGAAGAATGGATCAAAAATGACTTTAGGGATGTGGAGGAAAGGGCCAATCACCCTGCACATTAGGCTTGCAGTGCGGAATGCCCTATTGTACTGAATGCAATTGAAGCCAAGAAGATGCAAGCGACCAGTGACAGTGAAGAATAGAACCATGGGTGTTGGTGTGGTACCCTTTTTTGTTTTGTGTTTTTGATGTTTAATCAAGAATATTCAAAGTATGAAAGAGTCTAGTAATTGGGTCTATTGTAGGTGTTGGTAGCTAGTCTATGGCCAGTCAGGCCATTTTGGTAATGTCATTTTTGGCTAACAGTAGGCTTCGCAGAAGATGTTGAATGAATGTAAGTCAGTAGGCGGTTGGTAGATATGTATATCTGATGAATGATTTGAACTCCAAGCATATGTACAAACTCTTTTTTGATTAATATAGGGTGTTGCCCCATATAGCATCTATTTAACTATAAAAAAAAAATTACCCTTCTTTTATTAAAAGAAATCTTTAACAATTAATAAAATTTGACTAATATACTAATTGAGTGGCCTATTTAAATAAAAAAATGAGACACTCTTGTGCTTCCATCTAAATGAATGAGTGAAGGTATTTAAATATAATAACATAGTGCTCAAGTCAACACAAATGTGTGTTCAATTGACTCACAGTAATTAGTCGATAAGCTATGTATAGTGTGAGATTTGAGCCTGAAACAAGTCTCATGCCTGCAAACCACTATTGAGTCATCAAAAAATAAGTTTCAACTGTCATTTAATGGTAAAAGCCTCCAAAATCTCACTAATCACATAAAAGCTAGATAAATATTGATTTGTGAACTGGATGGGAACATTCTATTTCCATGTCACGTCTCAAACTTTGATACTGCTTGGTTTTACTTTATATAGAATTGAAATATGAATGTGTGGTAGAATAAGTGTGTGATATTTGAATGATGGAATAAATGAATGTTATTTTATTTTAGAAAAATGAAATGCGATGATTATTATTTAAATTCAAATGATATAACATAGAAAATGATATATTAGAATGATGAATTGTATTTCTTTGAATGATATATTTTGGACATTAATCTATTAATGGGTGTCTGAGTTTACATGAGATGTAGGTTGTCAAAGACCGAGAAAGTGGTTAAGGTAGAGGAGGTTAGCCATCTGGCAGGGTTAAGATAGAATAGATACTCTCGCACACATGCACATAGTAACATGTAGTTGCATTTAGGAATTAATATTTAGTTAATTGCTTATTTTTTCCTTTATTTTATAATTGTTAATTAAATTAATTAATGGTAAATTAAAAGTGCAAGGAAATAAAATAATTGATTTATTTTACTTTTATTGATTCTTTGAAAATTAAATTTTATTTATTTAGTTATTTGAAGACAATTGTGAGCATAGCAATAAATCTTGCTATTTTAAAAAATTAGATTTATTGGAAAACTTAGAATAAAACGAAAAAGATGGGAAGATTTTAGAAAACAAGCTAATAGATAGAAAAACAATAAAAAAATAGAAAAATAAGAGAAAAGTTGTTAAAAATTATTATTTTCCAGTTATCTTTCTTCTTTCTCTCTGAAAACAAAAGGGATGCAAAACAAGAACAATAGAATTTGATAGGAATTGGGAAAAGAAGAGGAGTTGATAAAGAAAGGACAACATACCCATAGCAATTTCATCAAGATAGCATTGGATTCCAGGGTTTTCATCACTATTCCATGAAATTTTTACTTCAGCTGTGTGTGTAAATGAATTATCTCTATTTGTCATGAGAAAATATTTAAATTTGCATTCAGTCGAATATTGCCTTATAAATATGTATGATTTTTCTATATGAGGAACTAGGAGCTTAGCCTGAATATGTTTCTTTTCTCTTATATATATATATGATGCAACTATGAATACAAATAGCTATGTAAATGAATTACTACACAATATTTTTGAAAGCCAATGATTTAATTGTGGAATCGATGTATCCATGCTTAAGTTGTTTGAATTGAAAACAAAATATATATAATCTAAGTAATTTTTTCGCAACCTGTAATTGCAAGAAGGGAGACATTGTGGAGAGGACATCGACCTCTCCACAGGTCGTAGCCTATGGAGAGGGCATTGCCCTCCCACAGTGGTTGCACCAAGAGGGGTTGTCACCCTCTTCCTCCAAAGAATGACTATAAAGAGCTAGTGAAACAACAGTCTCTTGAATGCCCAAATCAAACCCAGAACAATGACAATGAATACACAGACTATTTTGACAAATCTTCCAAACCCGGATGAACAATAAACACTATTATAATTATCTTGAACTCGTTGCTCAATATCAGGCATTATCATATGACATCACCAAGCTTATGGATGACAAACACTAGCTCTGATACCAATTTTGGTTAATATCACAATTTTGATGAATAGATCAAACAAGCATGGAAATTCTATTGATTACAAACTTTCTTATTACATGCAATCATGCATTCAGATTTTTGTTCATCTAGATTGCTTGAAGCATAGGAGAGAGCATACATCTGATATGTAGAACTTGGGACTCTTCAACTAGACCCAAGACTTCAACCTAGACAACCTGTGCCAAGAATGAGGCGTCCCCAACAATTTATAGAAGGGGAAGAGCTTGTAATCTCATGGCACATTACAATGAATTTTGGAGTTCGTCCATACAAAGATGACACACGACCCACTACCTACAACACTATGGAGTAGACAATTGTTAAGCAGTCTATCGTAAGCACTAACATAGTGGAAAATAAAGGAAATCACTTTTTTGCACACCCGTGAGTGAGAAGGGCCCACTTAACACTCGTAAGTGGATATGAGGATCTTGCTTTTTATGACAAGGTTGCATCTTGCTATCACATCTTAACATGGGTGACGTCACGACATAGAAAAGCCCATGTGCTAGCCTAGAATGGTACTGGATCTAATAATTCATGAGGTAACTCATGGTAAATTAGCTTCCAATCTTTTGACTGAGGGTTGAAAGCATAGTCTATTTGGACCACATAATCTTCAAAGTAAGCACGATCCATTTCGATCCTTCGTGCAAGTGATGTTGGCTTTAGTCTGATCTCCATATCTTCAATCTTTACTTCAGCTCTGCATCTGGCTTCAATAGGATATAACTCAATTCTTGGAAAATCATACCCTGTCCTGGGGTAATGTGTTAGATATTGTACCATGGAACTGCACATTCTTCTCCAAAGTTGAGGATGTATGAAATTTAAAAATTCTACCATATCTGGATTGAACCTAGCTCTTATCAAATCAGTATATTCTTCAAAAATGTCTTGGTCAAAGCTGATTCTAGTGATAAATCCATATTTTAGATTTTTTAGCAAATTCATTTTGCTTTGCTTAGACCAATTCATGCCAAATAATCCTTTTATTCAGATATGAAGACTGCTATTTCCACACCAGTGTCTTATTGGAGCCGAATCCAATCCAAAAAGTGCCTTAAATTCCTCTTTTGAATCCACTAGACCTTGTCCATGATAGTATCTAATTTGTCTTTTTAGATCAAGAAGCCATTTGTTGAGGAAGTAAGATTCTAATAATAACTGGACAATTTCTTGAGGAAGAGATGGAAGACTTATTCTTATGCCATTACCATAGCCTACCATATACATGGGTGTTCCATCTAGCCTGTACCAATCAGGGGCATTGAATTCTAAGTCATGATAAATAGACCCTGCTAGTTCCCTTGTCAGAGTATCAGCTAGGGGATTATTTTCACCCTTGATCCATTCTATCTCAAAATCATAACTAAGGAATTCAAAATACCATCTGGCTATCCTGCCTTGGGCTATATCCTTGTTAGGCTTATTTTTAAGTAGGCTTCTCATGGCTTGGCTATCCATGCAAACAGTAAACTTAACTGGCTTAAGGAAGATTTTAAATTTCTCAATTCCTTTTTTAACAGCCAAAATCTCCTTTTCATATATGTGATATCTGCTTTATGTTTTTGTGAAAGTTCCAGACCTGTAGCTGCATATATTTTGCTTACCATTCCCTTCTTCTTGTATCAACACAACATACCATGTATTATTAGAAGCATCAGTGTATAAATAGAGAGGCAAATCAAGAGCAGGAGTTTGCATAGAAGGAAAATTTTGACACTTTGATTTTATTCTTTGAACTGCCTATGTTGCTGCTAGGGACCATTCTTCCTTTCCTTCCTTTAAGTGTGATTGGATTGCTTTGCGATCCTCCACTAATCCTTTATAAAAAGGAGACATAATTTAAGCATCCAAGAAATCTTTGAATCTATTTTTTATCCTGAAGGATGTTAGGAAATTCTTGAATGCATTGGAGGATGTGAGGTTGGAGGTGAACCTTATCGTTGTTCAGACGTAAGCCAAGGAAATCAATTTGCCTTTTCCCAATCACCATTTTCTTAGTTGTTAAGCATATCCCATGTTTTTTGATGGCTGCATATAACTCTCCTAAATGTTGCAAATGGTCAGTGATAGAATTAGAGAAGTATATCGTTTATGTAAATAGCACAAAAATATTTCAAATGCCTTAAAGCTTGGTCCATCCTCCTCTGGAAATAGGTTGGAGCTGTGCATAAACCAAAAGGCATAACATTCCATTCATAAAGTCCTTGTGGGACTGAGAATGTTGTCTTGTACCTGTCTGATTCCTTAACCTTGATTTGCCAAAACCTAGATTTGCAGTCAAGCTTTGAAAACACCTTTTTAGTAGCAGCCCTTCTAATTAGATCAGCACTGAAGGGAATTGGATAATTGAAAGGAAGAATTATATCATTTAAAGGCTTATAATTGATACATAATCTCTTTTTACCTCTCTCTTTTTTTGCTCGCTTGTTTACCAGGAATGTTGGGCAAGAGAATGGACTCTTACTGGGGTGAATGAAATTCCCTTCAAGTAATTCATTTAGATGCTCATCCATCTCCTTTGTTTCTATAGGACTCATTAAGTAGGAAGGCTCATGAGGTATCACAGATTGACATTTTGGTCGTATCTGAATCTCACATTCTTCATGATCCTGGGACCAAAATTGTAAAGGGTTCATGCTGCAACATTTTGTTTCAAACCTTTGTCTGATATCTTTAAACATATCAGATGCATCTTCTGTTAGTTCTTTTACTAATTATTTCTTGTCATTTTTCCCACTATTCTCAAATTTGTGATTAACTATTTTGAGAGTAGGAATCTCGATCTGGCCATCTTCATGTCTTAGTGAGATCTTGTGTTTCCAAAAATGAAGAGGCTCATACTTAGTGAGAAACAAAAATCCTAACAGAACATCATCTTATAAATCATTGTATTCAATGAAATTTGTTACAAACATCTTTCCCATTATCTCAATGTGAACATCCTGAGCATACCTTCCCATATGAATTCTTTCTCCATTGATTGCATAGCTATGTGGTAGATCAAGTCGTGGCTTCCAAAATTTAGGAGGAATGGCATTAGTTTTGGCCAATGATTTGGAAGAACCTGTATCCACAAATGCATTCATGGGGATTTTCTTGTATCCTAGAAAACATAAATTAAGTCTGATATAATTGCCATTATTAGCTAGCAATAATGAACATGATTTGTCTCTGGTCTTCTAGACTATGCAGCCTGTGGAGAGTGGCTGCACCAAGAGGGGTTGTCGCCCTCTTCCTCCACTCTTTCCTCATGTTTTATTTTATCTGCAATCTTCAACATCAATCTTAACTTGCTCAATTTGAATTGATTCCTCTATTAACTTGCTACTTGCTTTATATACGTTATGAATTTTGAATGGTTGTGTATGTTATCAGAATAATATGGTATTGAGATTAAATTATGTGCTATAAGTATAACTTCCCAGAATCATATATATATATATATCGGAATAATATGGTATTGAGATTGAATTCTATGCTATAACTTCCTTGAATCATATACATATATATATTAGAAGATATATATATTCTGAATATATATTTCTCTGAATATATATATATATATACAAATATGTAATATATATATATCATAATAATATGGTATTGAGATTGAATTCTATGCTATAACTTCCTGGAATCATATACATATATATATGTTAAGATTTATTTATAAAGGATTCTCAAATGGTTGCGTATAATTCTAATTTTTATAATCTGAGTTAATCTCTGTTTATAACAAATATTTTCTGAGTATATGTACATATATATATTAGAAGATATATATATATATATATATATATATATATATATATATATATATATATATATATATATATATATATATATATATATATATATATATATATGTACAAATATGTAATATATATATATAATATGAATGAGCAAGATGTAATTTCTAAAAGAATATTTTTTAAAAATCTGATTATGGAAGTATTTAACTTACATGTAGAGTTACAAATCTGTATTTCAATTAAAAATTGAACAATGGAATCTTTGTGCAAATGAAAACCATAGAAACACATTGAATCACTATTTTTATGAGAGTCTTAAGTAATTAATTAGTTGGATTGTAAAATTACATTGGAACAATTGTTTAATGGATATTTCCTTGTCAATGAATTAAAACTTATATAACATTTAGAGAACTTGATAATAACTATGTATTTCTTTTATGAAACCACTTCTGGGACATGATGTCGAATGTGGGCTTCCAGGAACGATAGTTTTCCTTTTCAAAACTATCATTTTATTCTTTTATTTGCTTGGCCAAGCTAGATGCACCATTGAAACAGATGAATTAAAAAGCCTAGAATTTATATATATATATATATATGTCTCTGCCACATCTTGATAGCGAGTAATATGGCCCATTCTAGTGTTAGGAATTGCATATAGGCTACAAGCTTGCATCGAGAGTTCCCTCCTGCTTACACCATTTTGGGTTGCTAGGCTCCTCATGCAGGGTCGGAGTTTTCTTCGAGTTAGGAAGAAATCCGGGGAAGTGTTAGTGCTTCGTGGTTGGGCGGAAAAGGCGCCTTAACCTCACTCTTGGCCTCATCTTGCAAAAGACTAACGAGGTCGTGGTAGTTGAGGATAAAGATTTCTACTTCACATGGATATATATATTCTTATACTTCTTTGTATGGCTAGTATGACCACTTGTAAATGTAAACTTTTTTATCATGGATGTAATTAATGATGTAAATTGATTTATGTAACATTGAAATAGAAGTTTTGTAATACTCATTGGTCTAAACTTTTGTATTCAATATTGTAATTACCTTAGAGCAATCTTATTATAATATAAATTTATTTCATTAACCTTATGTGAAAATGTATCTTAAATCAATATCCTTATTTGGAAAATGTGAATGTTCTTTCGGATTTCCATGTTTAGTAAGTAGGGTTGATGTTCTTTACATTCCATTTGCAATGTTTTTTTGTCAATTTGATGGCAACTTTCTTATTTCATTTGCATTGCTTTATGTTTTAAATCTATATGCAAATATTTCATAATCAGATAATAATTTAATTTCTTTAAGGAAAAATCTGGATTTGTCTAAGTTTATTTCATTCCATTTTTAGCATTTATTAATAATTCTTTAATCCAATCACATGCAACTATAATTTGCATGCACAAACACGCACTCTTAACATATTAACATACATATAGTTTTCCATCTATGTAATCCTTGAACCTCTTTAGGTGCAAGTACTAGTTAATAGAAAAATATTAACAAGAATTATTTGAAACTTGAATTTTAAATGATTAAAATTCAGATTTACAACTTTGAGAATAATTTAGATAAAGTACATACCTCAAAAATCTATTCCAAATTAACTAAAAAAAATTAAAAATTATCTCTAAAAATAAATGACAACAAAATAAAGATATAAAAAAAAAAAATTATGAATAGTATATATATTACAAGTTACAAAATAATGTTATGCATATCCCAAAAAAATTGGGTTGAAATAGTCAAATCCAAAAGTTCAAACATGATTACAGTCGAAAACAAGAACACAACAATTACCTATATGAGAGTTCAAACAAGATTACAGTCCGAAACAAAAACAACACAATTCTAAGAGACCATTAAACAGCGAGAGCAATAGTAAATGTCATCTGTAAGCTGGTTTAAAAGGCTATGTCTATAAATACAGGAACGATAAACAGCCGAACTGGTCTGAGTCAAAAACTAACAGCAAAGTCCTTGTTACCAAGGGCCTAACAAGATCTGGTTTGTTTCAGTTCTAATGTTAGGTGCCCTCACCATCGTGGGGGACAACGTTTAAGAAAAAAGGGTCAACGAATCCCGAGCAGATTAGATGCCTTGGAAACTGGTCTATGCAAGATTAATGGGTATTCCTTCTTGAATTCCACAGACTTGTGATTGGATACTGTCATTGAAGTCAATGCGTGATGATTTCATGCCTAAGCAACTCCTTTTAAAAAACTATTTAAATTTTTCTGTTCTTTCTGTAACCTTGCCTCCACCAAATTGCAGGGTTATTTTACAGTTCCCAACGCTGCAACCCATGAGAGAAGCCAGCACTTCACTTTTAGATAATGAAAAGAACTGCATTGCATTAATGGTTGTTGCCAAGTTGATGTACGTTTCATGGAATACACAAGTATAGAAGAAAAGGAAGAGTTTTTTTTCCTTCTGTTTAGAAATTTTTTTGTATGTTGGGAAGAGTTTTTGAAGAATAGTTTAAACATGGAACATTCGTGGAACATTGAGGTTACACCTTGGGTAGGCTAATAGAGGAATTGGCAAATTTTCTATTGAACTTCAACCATTATATGTGATCTGTACTTTTGTTATGTACTCCATTAGCATACTTTCTTTAAGGTCATGCAGCTAATAGTGTTTGTAGCTCCAGTGACAGTTGAATCTGGTGGACATAATATAAGTTAAATCATTTCATTAATTTTATAGAAGATCTGTGTGAAATTGTGAATACAAGCCTGTGAAATTCTCTGTTTTTTTTGTTGTTTTTAAAGAAATGCATAGACCTCACAACAGACATAAATGGGGTCTCAGATTTCGTGTTGCAATTACTGCAGCACTTGCTTTTATGGCTTTAAGTGGCCTCTTCCGCTACTGGTCACATAATATTGTGTCCTTCAGTGATAGAGAAGGTGGTGCTGAATCAACCTCGAGGGCTGCATTCATTGGGACTACTAATGGCCCCCATGAAATAAATCTCCTTGCGAGGAAGATTGCCCATCTGCAGGCCATGCTAGGCCACTCAATGCAAAAGAACGTGGAAGTACCGAATTCAGATTGTGGGTTGCAGCTCAAAGCAGAGAGATTGAATCACAGCAATTTGCTCATAGAGATCGTGTGGAACTTGGATAAAATGCTCGAGATCATACAATCTACTCCGAGTTTCAAGCAGGAACATGATGGGATAGAAATTAAAGAATTTAAGTCGGATTCAAAGTCAGGACCAAATTCAGAGCCAGAGCTACAGCCAGAAGAAGATGAAGATGAAGATGAAGAAAATGGATCTCTTCGTAACTCCATGTTCCATTCCATTGAGCTCAAGAAATATACAGAACCTAAACTGAACAGACATGGCAGAAAGAATTTCATGGGAGCCATGGCGGCTTATCCCACTGTGGGCCTGGCCTGCATTTCTGGCAGCCTTAAAGCAGAACAATACATGCTCTACAATGTGTCTGGGATGTGCCCGGATGATTGGCCGGTGGCTCAGGAGCTGATGGTGCAAGGCTGTGATCCACCCCCGCGCCGCCGGTGCTTGGCTGCTAGACCCCAAAGCAGGGGCAGGGTCACCCGGCACCTGCCTGTGCTCTCCGCCCTCTGGTCCCTTCCAGACGACGGCAGCTTGCGATGGACACACTACAAATGCAAAGGTTTTGCCTGCCTCACTTCCAAAAATAATACCAACAGGTACATGCTAATGAAATCCTCAACCTGGGGTATTTCAGTCTATTTTACTGAATTTACTTTTTCCCACAATGAGAGGAATTGAAAAATATTGCAGATAAATTTGAGACTTTCCGGGTGTGATGCTATTTCAGCCATTTTCTAGTACTCTGGAAAGTCTCACGGATTATCAACAAAAACATTCAGAATTTTTTATTTAGTAATGAATTATAGAACGTTAATTTTTTAAAGTCAAAATCTGACCATCAATAGCAATGATTTTCAGATATTATTCTGAGAAATATTACAAATTTGATTTCAATTTTCAAATTGAGAAAAATTTAATAGAAAAATCTCTTGGAATCAAGAAACGTCTAATTTTATTAGACTTCATTATAATGCCAGCATTTCTCTTCAAACCATGATTGATAGTGACCATTTAAAAGCTTTCTACAGGGCACTGGTTAATGTTTATTCTGAATCTCTTTATGATGATATGTAATTGTATGTTGGCAATAAAATTCTCTTTGCTGCAAACTCATAGTACTTAATTTCACACTTCAGACTGCCCCATGTAAGCTTTATCGGCAACTACTAGAAAATGCAAAGTAATCAAACTCCTTGGCAAAAAATTTAAGCAGCTGCTCAAGAAGGGACTACATGTTTTCAGTACTAGTATAGCTCTTAATAAATGATAAGCTTTCAGTAGTCATATCTTCTAGATTTTTAATTGATATAAACCCACAGTGCTAATACTAGTTTTTGAGAAAAAAATTGTAGCAGCTCGGAAATCTTGTGCCTCTTATAAAACCATTTAAGCCTCTCGTGGAAGGGAGCCGTAAAATTTTACTTAATAGTGCTTCTCAGACCATTGAGACCTTTTGCATAGAACTGTTTTGAATTTTCTCCGTAGTGACATCTCAGCTAAGTAATTACTAATTATCATATTTTCAGAGCCAATTTTATGCTTGCTCCCTCTTTGAAGAGGATAGACTCCTAAAAATGGGAGAATTTCTAATGATAAACAACAGGTGGTCTACACTCTAGAAGGAATATACAGTGCTACAAATTTAACTCTTAATTTGCTCTTTGTACATGTAGATCTACATTAAGTAGGAGAATTTTTAATTATAATAAACAATAGAAGGTCCACCTTCTACAAGGAATATGCAGTGCTACAAATTTGACTCATGATTCACTCTTTGTACATTCAGATACTGCATTAAATCTAGTAGCTTTGGCTTTGTGTTCCCAGAAATTATTTTGATTTCCTGGAAGTTTAATAACTTTTTCTGTTAACTAATGCCTTTAAAAGACACTTCGTCTTATATTTTGTAATACCTAACAGATGTTACTTCAAAAGAATCTTAACCACCTAGCTGCCATTCAACTGAAAAAGAACCAAGCAGAAGCAGGACGGCCGACTGCAAGTTTCCTGTGAAAATGTAGGTGGCTGTGTCATGCATCTATAACAGTAGCTTTCATGAGTTCACCTCTCCAATATTACTATAGGAGTGGCAGCCCATTCATAGATCTGCCTTAATCCTTGAGGAAAATCATAAGCCCACTACAAAAGACCACTCCCTGGCCTCTTCTCTCCATTGCCTCCAGTCTCTCCAAAAACACATCCACTGTGAGAGGAGAATGCTAACACATCAATCTTGAGATTTGTACTTTAGATGTTCGCTTAAGTGCCTCAAATAACTAGTGTAGGGATGATGTATGGAATAAATCCACTGTATACTAATTACTTAGGGCACTTTAGGGCGTTCTAATTAATTAAGCTTTAATGCTATAGTATCTTACAAACCTTCTCTATTTCACACTTCTAACTTTCCCAGTGACAAAGCTCTGCTGTTGAATTATTATTAGTCAATTAAATACACATCCAATACTTTCTTCTTCTTCTTTTTTGAAAAATGTTAGTGGGATAGCCTCACCTAGTAGGTATGCCATTGGCCATGTTTGTGATGGTTTCAACAGATGGAAAATGCCTATTTATTAGGTTCAATTTTGTTAAAGCTTTTAGTCCATGTAGTTTTTTTTAAGCTTTCTTGTCTTACAGTTACTCTTTGTTACAGAGGATTCTACAAGTGTGCTGAGTGCTTCAACCTGAAAACTCACGAGTCCATGCGATGGACAGCCAACAATAACAACACTGCAGAGTTTAGTGTGGACGAAGTGCTGAGCCTAAAGGCACCCGGAGAGATCAAAATTGGCCTAGATTTCAGTCCTGGGACAGGAACCTTTGCTGCCCTGATGAGGACCAGGAATATTACAATAGCCACAGCCACCCTTAACTTAGGGGCACCCTTCAACGAAATGATAGCTCTGAGGGGGCTAATTCCTCTATATATTTCTGTGAACCAGAGGCTTCCCTTCTTTGATAACACACTTGATATTATTCACACTACATTGTTTCTTGATGGGTGGATCGATCTGGAGTTTTTAGAGTTTGTTGTGTTTGATTGGGATAGAGTTCTTCGGCCAGGGGGCCTTCTGTGGATTGATAGATTCTTTTGCTCAGAGAAAGATGTGAAAGAGTATGTGGCAGTGTTTGATAAGCTTAGGTATGCTAAGCTTTTGTGGACTGTGGAGCCTAAACTAGACAAGAATGGAGGTGAAGTATTCCTTTCTGCTGTCTTAGAGAAGACTCTGAATACTTAGTGATACAGACAACCTCTGTTGCTGCAAGTTAAATAAATCTGTTTTATCAGGTAAAGGATCAAACACAATAGACTGAAGAAATTGAGAAACAATTGTCTGCACCACTTAGAAAGGAAGGAATGTAATGGGCAACGCAATTGAGAAACAGTTGTGTTATATAGTTAATATGATAGATACTCTTTTAGAACCCAATCCTCAAGTGATAGATATGCCACTTTATTTGGAAAACTCTGTAATTGTTCAGAACATTTATATTTACAGTGACAATAAACACAAGGGAAAAAATATGAAGTGAAGAATCTTAAACAGCTGACCAACTTACCCAAAATGAATTGTTTGGATTCACTCCCTTATGAAGGAAATATGGCTGCTGTCATCCATAGGGGCTGATCTTCCAATTAACTTTAACCTCATCAAGGACTCATTATGTCTAGTGCTCACTCTAGTGCCTACTCTTAGTCCATTCCTAGGCTCATTTTAGCCTCGAGATTAACCTTTCTCCTCCTCAAGGTGCTCAGTTCTTGTTTCCCTTGGTCTCTTTTTATCATTTTTATGTCACTTTTGTGTTATCCTCATGTTTTGCTAGTGTCTCATCATTTTTGAGCCAGAATTGTCCAAACACTAGTACAACACGCCAACATCCACGCAAAATGCTAGCATCTTGTAATAGTTTCTCATTTTGTGGCCATTTTTAGTGTTTTTCCACTTGTATCATACCTAGGTTAGTGGAAACGACTCAACACAAATCCAAACGACTTTCCAATTTGATGGTATGACCCTACAAAATTTGTATCTTAGGCCTTCGTCTCAATCCCTTAATATATAGATTTGTGGAGGCCAAAAACACCACCATAAGTCATTACCATGGGTCCACACAAGGTCCTGAAATACCATGGTAAAAACCCCTATGACCCACACTCTATTATTTGTTATTTAGCTCCTTTAGAAAAATGCTCTATGATGTGTCATAACATGTGCCATATAAGTGGGTCAAGATTCTTGGTCTACTTTGTAACCTCCCTCTTAATTATGCTCTTACACGTCATAGCCACTATCTTTGTCATAGATGCTCATACACAACATTTGTGAGAAAGTACTCTTTTACAAATATATTTACACACATAAATGCCAAAATAAAAAAAAATTACATATGGAATAATGACCAAGGCATAAAGTGGGACATATGATTTCATGAGGACACATGAAATAATAAATAATTAAATATTTCAAACATTAGAACTTGCAAGGTGTACATGTAACATGCCAACCCTTCAATGCTGTAAAAATTTCTAAAATTTACACCATACAAGTAAGTAAATTAGGTAACAAGTCATTGCAATAAAAAATTTCTTTCTTTTATTGAGAATATACGAACAAGATGCCATATCATATTAGAATAAAGATTCTATTTCATTACAATAATTTCACAAGTTACAATAATATAAGAATACATTCATTTACATACATAGCTCTAATGAGCATTAGAACAAATAGTTGTAAGACGATCTAGGATCCTTCCTTTCAAATCTTAGTTCTTCAGTCGCTTGCTGTGGAGGAGAAGCATCACTCAGACGCTTTTCCGCCAACTACTGACTCATAATGCAGTTCCCCGCACATCTATCATTCGATAGATGGCCCTTCCCTTCAACGAAGAGATTGGTAGAGTAACTGATAACAACAACCAACTAAGCATAGTGTTGTGTCCTACATAACTAGAACTTGCAATCCCACGATCTTTATCTAGCATGCAATACTGGATCACGGTGAACTGACAGTGTTTAGTCTCAGTAGTCACACAATCTAGAGTGGAGTCTCGGACATTACACTACTTTGATCAAAGAGTTACATTCAGTATTCCTACTAAGAATCATCTATCACATACACTACTGAGGGTCGATTTGACTTAAGGCTATCTTAAACTACACATAGGTATTTCCTTCAATGGATAGTCCATCATCCCAGATAACCTACAACCATATTAATCTACTTGGAATAAACTACTTAACTAGTAAGTACACAAGTTAGGTATTTCCTTCTATGCTTAGTCCATCATTCCAAAGATAACCTATTAACTTAGATAACCCTACTTACATGTAAGTACTTAAACTCCCTCCCATACTGGATTATCTATCCTAGGAGTAAACAGAAGCTTTCCTAGTTAAATCAATAACTTAGCTAAATGCACTATATGTGTTTTTCATGTTCAATCATACCTAGTATATAATACCTATGATAAACATCCATCTCCTACTATGGAGGACTTAAAAACACATTATGAAAACAGCATAATAGCTTCACTTTCCTTTTCAAAATAATCTACATTATCTAATGCATATATTGGAAAAGATATCTCAACCATGCATGCAAGACACACCATTCAAAGTAAAATAACAAAGAATAAGAGATCCCCATGCCTATTATCGCTTATCCAAACAGATGGCAACAAGGCAGCCTTTTCCACAGTAGCAAGCTTGATAAACAACTCCTCAAGAATGACACTATAACTCTCCCTCACAAGTTGATAGCTTACTCCTCTCAAAATATAGCATTCTCTCAAAATATAACCTCCTCACAACTATATGAACTTACTTCCTTTCACTCTCTCAATGCAAAGCAAAGTAAGGCTAGGAAAATACAGAATTGTGAATTGTAAAAGATGTGTAATCTCTTGAAAGAAAATGCATACTCCTCTCAAAATATAGCATTCTCTCAAAATATAACCTCCTCACAACTATATGAACTTACTTCCTTTCACTCTCTCAATGCAAAGCAAAGTAAGGCTAGGAAAATACAGAATTGTGAATTGTAAAAGATGTGTAATCTCTTGAAAGAAAATGCATCCATCACAAATGAAATGGTTCAGCTATTTATAGAGCAACCAAGCAACCTCAAAGCCTACAGTTTAGTCATGCAAAAGGACAACAAGATTCATGCAAAGCAACACATGAAACTCAGCAATAAGGTGGTGATCAAATAAGCTCAGACTCAGCAAAACCTCCTACTGATCGACTTGTTTCCCTGATAGCAATCCAAAAATGAGCTAGATATTTTTCTGGATTTGATTGTGTCTTGTTTTTTGCATCAACGTTTTGAATCACACTCTGTGATTCATCATCAAGATGAAAGAGAGTTGTAGGAATAGAATGAGAGATTGTAGACCAAGACATGATGGATAGATGGTGGGAAAGAATGATATGATAAAAAAATAATAAAATTACACACCATTCAAGAAGGAAGAGGAAGAGAAAGAAAAAGAAATTAAACAAAAACTAAGAATATCAAAATAAGGTCAAGATCAACTTAATATTAAACACACTCTGAAATGAGAAACCTATGAAAAAATGAATAAAGGAAATAAAAGTTACATATGTTAAAAATACAAGCCCAACTATCAATGATAGAAAAATGATTTTTGTGAAAATAACAATTATATATATATAATAAGATGTATACAAATATAATAATATGTATATATATAAATCAAAGTAACATGCAAATACATATATAGATAAATAACATAAGTAGATGTATATAAATGTGACGTAATAAAAAATCAAAAAATGACTAAATTAGGGGAAAAAATGAGAAACAAAGATTAATAAGAAAGGTTAAAGGAAATGAAAGATACCAAAGTTAAGAACCAAAGCCCAACAATTAATGATAAAATGAATTTAAGAAAAACGAATATATATAAATGAAAAGTATATATAAATATAAAAATAATATGTATATATGAATATGAAAGGATTATGTAAATATAAATTGTTCATAGGCATAAATAATTATATAAATAAGTAAAAAATTAACATAATAAGAATAAGAACACTGTATATAAAAGGATAAAATGAAAAATAAGCTAAAAATTAATGGAAGGAAACCTATTAGAGGAAGACAAGGTTAATAAAGAGACAAAAAAGCTAACCAATAAATAAATGAAGACACAAGGAAAGCACAAGGAAAATAAGAAGAAAAAATAAGAAAGAAAAGGAAACATTATAAGATAGAATAAAAACTTTAAAATAAAAAACAACTTAAAGAAAGAATTGCAAACTAGAGAGAAAAAGAGGAAAATGAACTTTAAGGGAAAGAAAAAAGAAATGGTACAAGCAAGATAAATAAAAATAACACAACAAAAGCAAGATAAAGACGATAATAAGATAAACAAGACAAGAAGAGAGAGGAGGACCCAAGGAGACGAAAGGGGAGAAAGCAGGGGGTGGGGGTGGGGCGGGACTACGAGGGGGGTGGGTTGAGGGTGTAGGAGTTAAACAAAAAGGGGTTTCCAAGAGGAGCTTAGGTTCCAACCTTCGTCACGATTAAGGTTATAGGGGTGGTTTTGGATTGAAATAGCTTCTTTGAGCTTTCTTTTAAAGAAGTTGTTTTCAATGGAAAGGATTTGAGTGTTTTCGAGACAAATATGGTGCTTTTTAGAGGAGGAGTGGTCAGCTAGGGCGGATTTGATTATGCGCTCATGCTTAATGTCTACGCAATGCTCTTTGATTCTGGTTATAAAGGATCGTCCTGTTTCACCTATGTACGGGATACCACAGGAGCAAACGACTTTATAGACCCTGGAATCCAAGTAAATATCTTTGGGGTCTTTGAGAGAGGGGATGTGATTTTTCAAGGTTGCCAAGGGTTTAAAAGCGCAATGAATGCCCTTTTTTGAAGGATTTTTGCAATTTTTTGGGATAAACCTTCAATGTAAGGAAGGGTAGCATGGAAAGAGGGTTGGGAAGATTTGGGTTTGGAAGAGAAATTGGATTTGGTAAGATTGAAGGTTCGAGAGATTTGCTTGTTGCTATAACCATTTAAAAGGAAGACATGGCGAAGATAATCTAGCTCATGGTTTAAGTTTTCTTCATCATAGATACGAAAGGCTCACATGGTTAAGGTTTTAAGGATGCAAGTGATAGGGAGGTTGGATGAAACAATCATTGTTTCATGCTCTGGGTCTTGCTTGGAAGACTTCTAGGGTGTTGCACTCCACCACTTGAAACCTATAGGGCCTCTTCCTTCTTAGGGTCCCCTGGTTTCTCCTTGCCTACCCAACTATCAACTTAGATCCTCCTACCAAGTCAAGTCTTGGTGCAATCTTGCAACTCTAACCTTAGCCCTTAATCCACCCTAAAGGCTACAATACTCCTAAATCTTGAATTTAGCTTTGCAGGGGTGTGAAGGTCTTCCTAATGACTTCAATACATCCTATTTTGGTTCTTGAGGGTCCACCTAACTCCATTTCTTAGTTGCTTCCATCAAACCCTCATTTAGACCTAAAAAGGCTACTAGCCCTAGGAGCCTCAATTAGGCCTCCTTCTCTAAGAAAATAGGTTAGTTCTCAAAACTTTCCAAAGAACACCCAAATATTTTCTTGGGATTCCTAGTTCATTTGCCCACCTCTCAAGGATTTTTGGGGTCTTGGGTCTCAACTGTCTGTACAACGCCCTAACTTGAAAATGAGCCAAAACTAGGTATGTTAAGCCCTTTCTTGGCTGCTCTCAAACTGTTAAGTAATCCTCACATCAGATGGATTGATGGAGCTTCCTCCTCCATGCTATAGCTTGGCAAGACACTTATTTGACTTCTCCAAGCAATAATTTGTCAAGGCATTGACACCCCTGCAAATCAAGTGCTCTGCACTAAGGTCTTCCCTAGTCGGGCTCTTCCTGGCTTGCCTAGGGTAAGACTTCCACAATAGCTCCTATATTTTCAAAAACCCTAAACTCTACCATATGTGCATACATGGAGTCTAGTCACTGTTCCCAAAGGGCCGTACAATTTGTATGGTGGGAAAGTGATCTAACACTCCATTTTATCAAAACTACCTGGTTCAGACCAACAACAATTAGAAAACAAAACTATTTACAAACAATACTGAAATTGAATTAGAAAACTATCTAAATGCCACACAAAGCTTGAAGGATAACTACACTACATCCTACACAAATTTCAGTGCCTTGTTTAATCCATTAAAGCAGCACTTCAAGCAAAAAATAGAAAATTAGCACACAATCACAACTGTTTTCTTGATTTCAAAAACTTCAACAACATCAAAATGCTTCCAACCTCACTCCAATGTCGATGCATCCCATAAATAGGTCACCTAAATCAGTTATCTCTCCCTTAGGCTCTCCTTGGTCGCTTGTAGCTTCAATTGAGCAATATTTTCAAAAATTTGAAAAGAAACCCCTAAAAGGACTAAAAGGTCAAAACCTTATTTATTCAAAAACCGTAAGCCTATCCAATGGTCAACATGACCTTCATCAGATGATCAACACCCAACCAAAAATTCCATTAAGGCTTACATCCACATGAACTAAGTTTTATTGCTTAGTTGTCCTAGACAAGACTGTCCTATACAGACCTTCTAAACAACCTATGATAACCTATGGGTGCTCCTGCACCATTCTCCCCCTCAGCCAAACACTAAGGATTGAGGGGAGAGATCATAGATAAATCAATACCCTGCTTCTTGAACTGAGCTTCATCCACCCATGTAGCCTCAGATTCTGGCTTGTCCTTCCATTTGATGAGATGTTCCATGTATTCCTTATACCAGGTAGACTTCTTCACCCTTGATTCCAAGATCCTCTCTGCTTGCTGCTTATCTTTAGGAGGTAAGGCTATGTTACTCACATCCTTCAAGACATCCACACTTTTTTTTATCCAAGTTAGTGACTAGTCCTTTATACCTGATCAAATTAGCTACATTAAACACTGGTGAAATTCCTAAGTCTGTAGGTAGCTCTACCTTGTAAGCATTCTTTCCATACTTTGCTAACACCTGACATGGTCCCACTCTCTTCATCTACAACTTGGTTGATGTTCCTTTCTGCAATCTATATTTGTTGAGATGGACCATGGGATAGTCACCTACTGCAAATTGGAAATCTTTCCTAGACATATCCACCTTAGCTTTAAGCTTGTGAGTAGCCTCTGTGATTGTCTTTTTCACTTGCTCCTGAATCTCCTTCATGGTCTGAGAGAAATCTTCAGCATCCTGAATCTCCTTCATTGTCTGAGAGAAATCTTCAGCATGGCCACTCTTATGCTCCATAGCTCCTAAATCTCTAAGCTCACACACACCTCTTGGGTGCATTCCATACACTATTTCAAAAGGACTTCTGTCTGTGGTCCGATTCACACTGTCATTGTAGGCATATTCAGCTTGTGATATGACCAAGTCCCATGTCTGTCCATACTCCTTGGTGAGGCATCTTAGAAGGTTACCTAACACTCTATTTATCACCTCAATTTCTCCATCGGTCTAAGGATGGTAGGCTTATCCAAAAGACAAGTTAGTACCTAATCTTCTCCATAGAGTCTTCAAAAAATGACTCATGAACTTCACATCCCTGTCTGAGACAGTGCTCAATGGCAATCCATGGATCCTCACAATCTCTTTGAAGAAAAGCTGAGCAATATAGCTAGCATCATGGGTGGTCTTGCAAGGAACAAAGTGACTCATCTTACTAAACCTATCTACCACCACATAGACACTATCAAACCTTTTCTTAGTTTTAGGGATTCCTACCACAAAGTCCATGCTAATACATTCCCATGGTCTATTGGGAATGGGTAGAGGTTGATACAAACCTGCATTGCTAGCTCCCCCCTTGGCTTTCATACAAACTACACACTGCTCCACATACCTTCTGACATCCCTTGGCAACTTGGGCCAATAATAGAACCTCTGCACTAGTTCCATTGTTTTGTTGATACCAAAATGACCACTAAGACTACCATTGTGCTTCTCCTGGATAAGATTCTCTCTCATTGAACCTTTTGGAACACATAACTGATTTCCTTTGAACAAAAGTCCACTCTGCAATGTATACTCTGAGAATTGACTATGAAAGTGATTCTCAAAATAAAAACATACCTTATATGCCTCTGAGAAGTCTTCATCTTCTCCATAGAGATACTTGAAACTATCTATCCCAATGCTCTTTATTTGTATCTCTTGCACTGTCAGCAACCTCCTACTTAATGCATCTGCCACCTTGTTCATCTGTCCCTTCTTGTGCTTGATGGTAAATTTGAAGGCTTGGAGGTATTCCATCCATTTCAAATGTCTATTACTCAACTTCTCTTCTGTGTTGATGTAGCTAAGTGCCTGGTTATCAGTAAACACTAAAAACTCTTTAGATAGGAGATAATGCCTCCACTTTCTAAGTGACTGTACTAGAGCATATAATTCTAGGTCATAGGTAGAATACTTTTTCTTAGCTTCATTGAGCTTTTCACTAAAGAAAGTTATAGGCCTTCCTTCTTGGCTTAGTACTCCTCCTACTGCAATTCCACTGGCATCACATTCCACAGTGAATAACTTATCAAAACTAGGTAACAAAAGGATGGGTTGAGTTGCCACTTCTTGTTTCAGTTTCTCAAAACCCTTCTCAACTTCAAGAGTCCATTTGAACTTAGTTTTTAGGCCACCTTTGATTGTATCAAGTATTGGTGCACATATGCCACTAAAGTTCCTTATAAACTTCCTATAAAATTGAGCTAACCCATGAAAACTCCTTACCTCTGTCCCTGCGGTTGGTGTAGGCCAATTTAGGATAGCTTCCACCTTGCTTGGGTCCATCTTCAATGATCCTTGGGATACTACAAACCCTAAATACACAAGCTCTTGTTTGAAAAACTCACACTTTTCTAAGTTGATAGCTAACCTCTCCTCCTGCAATCTTTTAAGAACCAACTCCACATGCTTTAGATGTTCTTCTGATGTCTTGCTAAAGATGAGTATATCATCTAGGTATACCACCACAAATAACCCTGTGAAGTCCTTAAGCACTTCATTCATGAGCCTCATGAATGTCCTATGGGAATTTGAGAGGCCAAATGGCATAACTCTCCACTCATACAACCCATTAGTTGTCTTAAAAGTTGTCTTCCATTCATCCCCATCTTTGATTCTAATCTTATGGTATCCAATCTTGAGATCCAACTTGGTGAAATACTGAGCTCCTCCAAGACAATCCATCAAATCCTCAATCCTAGGAATAGGGAACCTATATCTGATTGTAATTCTATTTATAGCCCTAGAGTCAGTGCAAAGTCTCCACTTACCACCTTTCTTGGTTGCTAAGACCACTGGTACTGCACACGGACTGATGCTCTTCCTAATTAGTCCTTGGTCTAACATCCTGTACTTGTCTAGCTACTTCTAGGTTCTAATCTGGTGTAAGCTTGTAAGCTGCTTTGTTTGGTAATGAAGCCCCTGGTATGAAGTCAATATGATGACTGGTGGCTCTCTTTGGAGGTAAGGTTGCTGGTGATCCATCACTAACTATATCCTTGAACTGTTCAAGCAACTTCTGGACTGCTTCTGGTATGACTGTTTTCTTAGTCTTATCTTCCTCCTTGGGTTGCACCATGACCACATATCCTTCCCCTCCTTGTTGTAGAGTGTTGATTAACTCCTTGCCACTACTTAACAAGACACTAGGGGTCTTTGACTACCCTTCTTCCTCATCTAACAGTGACTGCAATTTAAATGTCTTTCCATCCTTCTTGAATGAGATAGTGTTTTCCTTTCCATCATAGATGGCTCCTCTATCATACTGCCATGGTCTGCCCAATAGAAGATGGCATGCATCCATGGGCAACACATCACAAATCAACTTGTCCTTGTATCCTCCAATGGAGAACTCCACCGTTGTATGCTCATTTATAAGAACACTCTGCCCTTTGTTAAACCATGTCACCTTGTAAGGATTAGTGTGGGGTACTTTCTCCAACTTCAACTTCCTCACTGCCTCCTCAGAGATAATGTTATCAGTAGACCCTGAATCCACTATAACCTTGCACACCTTTCCAAGTATTTTGCATCTTGACCTAAATAAGGCTCTCCTTTGCTTTGGCTCTTCTTTGACTGGTTGTCTGATTAGAACCCTGCTAAACATCAAGTTCTCCCCCATTTCTAACTCAATGTGACTAACCTCTGGTGACATGACACTCATAGTGTCTTCTTGAGCATATGCTACTCTCTTTTCTGTATTTGAAGAAGATGCTTTCTCCAGGCACCTATAAGCTGGATGTCCTACTTGACCACAGTTGTAACACTTCATACTAGCAAAGTATGAGTTACTTATGCATGCTACTCTTCCTCTATCTGAACCTCCTTGAGGTCCTCTACCTCTTCCATAACCTCCTCTAGAAGTCGTTTCACTTCCATGCTCTGTGAGTTTAGACTCTCCCTGACTTCTTTGTTCAGTCCCTCTACCTTGGTTTCCACCTCTATGTCCTCTTTGATCTCTGCCTTTACCTCTGCTCTTAGAAGCCTGGTCTTGTTTCCTCTTACTCCTCTCTTCAATCTTTATAGCCAATTGATAGCATTGGTGCATTATTTTGGGACTTAGAAGAGTCATCTCCTCTTGAATGTTCCACTTCAAACCATTAAGGTATCTAGCCACCTTAAGATTTTCATCCTCAGATACATTAGACCTCATGCAAAGTTTTTGAAACTCCTCTGTACAGGAATTTACATCTTGGTCTCTTTGTCTCAAGCTCTGTCTTTTCTTATGCAACTGAATCTCATAATCATCTGGCATGTATGCTTCTCTCTCTTTGGCAACCATTCCCTTCCAAGTAGAAATAGGCTTCTTGCCTTCCTTTTCCCTCTCTGTCTGAATGAACTTCCACCATGTCAAGGCAGAACCTCTCAATCTTGATTTGGCCACCTTTACCTTTTGTGCTTCAGTGATTCCATCACACTCAAAATGGTTTTCCATTCCCTCTATCCAATCCATGACTAAATCAGCTTCCATTTTCCCACTAATCAGTGGTATGCCTTCAAGTGCTTTTCCACTCAAAGCCTTCAATGCCTTCAAGAAAGGCTCTTCTTGCAAAACAAGGTCAAGTTCAGGGATCTTGTCTTCCTCTGCAACCTCCTCTTTCTTTGGTACCCTGCCTTCCAACCTAACACTGACCTCATCGGTTTTGGTTTGCACATTATCCATTGCTTGCTCAAGTTGAGCTATTCTTTCCCTCAATAGCCTATTGTCTTCCTCCTGTTCTTCGACCTTCTTGGCCAATTCTGCATTTGTCACCATGTCTGTAGAACCACTTGACTCAATCTCTGACATATAAGATTCTATCCCAAATCTTTTGCTGCTCTGATACCAATCTGATAGGGAGGTTGGATGAAACAATCACTGTTTCATGCTCTAGGTCTTGCTTGGAAGACTTCTAGGGTGTTGCACTCCACCACTTGAAACCTATAGGGCCCCTTCCTTCTTAGGGTCCCCTGGTTTCTCCTTTCCATCCCAACTATCAACTTAGATCCTCCTACCAAGTCAAGTCTTGGTGCAATCTTGCAACTCTAACCTTAGCTCTTAACCCACCCTAAAGGCTACAATACTCCTAAATCTCTAATTTAGCTTTGCAGGGGTGTGAAGGTGTTCCTAATGACTTCAATCCATCCTATTTTGGTTCTTGAGGGTCCACCTGACTCCATTTCTTAGTCGCTTCCATCAAACCCTCATTTAGACCTAAAAAGGCTACTAGCCCTAGGAGCCTCAATTAGAACTCCTTCTCTGAGAAAATAGGTTAGTTCTCAAAACTTTCCAAAGAACACCCAAATATTTTCTTGGGATTCCTGGTTCATTTTCCCACCTCTCAAGGATTTTTGGGGTCCTGGGTCTCAGCTGTCTGTACAATGCCCTAACTTGAAAATGAGCCAAAACTAGGTCTTTTAAGCCCTTTCCTGGCTGCCCTCAAACTGTTAAGTAATCCTCACATCAGATGGATTGATGGAGCTTCCTCCTCCATGCTATAGCTTGGCAAGACACTTATTTGACTTCTCCAAGCAGTAATTTGTCAAGGCATTGACACCCCTACAAATCAAGTGCTATGCACTAAGGTCTTCCCTAGTCGGACTCTTCCTGGCTCGCCTAGGGAAAGACTTCCACAATAGCTCTTGTATTTTCAAAAACCCTAAACTCTACCATATGTACATACATGGAGTCTAGTCACTGTTCCCAAAGGGTCGTACAATTTGTACGATGGGAAAGTGATCTGACACTCCATTTTATCAAAATTGCCTGGTTCAGACCAGCAATAGTTAGAAAACAAAACTATTTACAAACAATATTGAAATTGAATTAGAAAACTACCTATAAGCCACACAAAGCTTGAAGGATAACTACACTACATGCTACACAAATTACAGTGCCCTGTTCAATCCATTAAAGCAGCACTTCAAGCAAAAAAGCAGAAAATTAGCACACAATCACAACTGTTTTCTTGATTTCAAAAACTTCAACAACATCAAAATGCTTCCAACCTCACTCCAATGCCGATGCATCCAATAAATAGGTCACCTAAATTAGTTATCTCTCCCTTAGGCTCTCCTTGGTCGCTTGTAGCTTCAATTGAGCAATATTTTCAAAAATTTCAAAAGAAACCCCTAAAAGGACTAAAAGGTCAAAACCTTATTTGTTCAAAAACCTTAAGCCTATCCAATGGTCAACATGGCCTTCATCAGATGATCAACACCCAACCAAAAATTCCATTAAGGCTTACATCCACATGAACTAAGTTTTATTGCTTAGTTGTCCTAGACAAGACTGTCCTAGACATACCTTCTAAACAACCTATGATAACCTATGGGTGCTCCTGCACCAGCAAGCCTTTTGGGCAGGGAGGTGGCAGGAGGAAGAGTGAAGGTAGAGGTCGATGTGGGTGGATTTTCAGTAAACACTGCGACCTAAGGATCCATTTGATTTTTTGGAGAGCAAAATGTCAAGGAAAGGGAGTTGGTTGTTGGTTTCAATCTCTTTGGTGAAAGAGATACAAGGGTGCAAACTTATTCAAAAAGCACATGGAGAATTCAAATTATATTCCAGCAAAGACATCAGCAGAAAAACATTTCAAGAGGTGGCACCAACACCTCTATTCTCTTATCAACTGAATGTAAGGAATGAGTCAATTAAACATTTAAAGGCGTTTAGACAAAGTCAAAGTTGCTCTTTATCACAATGTCGACCAAGTCTAAGCTTGCATCGATGATAGACAATAGTTAAAAATGCATTTATATGTTTCCACATGTGTGACATGGTGAGTGGAACTCAGCTTCACTATACAGTCATAAGCATTTCCAAATCGACTTTCAAACTCATAGTCGTTGATGACTACTATCAGCCTCCTTTATCATAGTCTCTATCAACTATTACAGCCTTTGTAAATCGGCTTCAATAGAATAAGAGATAGTCAAATTCTAATATCATTTATATTATGTTAAATATATAATATTATATATATATATATATATATATTCTTAAATACTATCTTGTATTTATATATACATATATATATGTATATATGCATACATATATATTTATATATAACCATCATTATATATATATATATATATGTATGTATGTATGTATGTATATATATGTATGTATGTATGTATGTATGTATGTATGTATGTATGTATGTATCGAAAGTCACTAATGTAGGTATATAATTTATATGATTTCATGATGACACATAAAATAATTTAAATGACTTTCAATATTATATATGAGTATAGGCAAGAGAGTATATAATAAACACATTATAATTAATGTATATATATATGTGTGTGTGTGTGTGTACATAGAGGTATATATATATACACGTATATATGTACATATATATATATATGTATATGTGTATACATATATACACATATACATATAATATATATGTGTGTGTGTATATATGTATATATATATATGTATATATATATATATATATATATATGTATATGTGTATATATATATGTATATGTATGTGTGTGTGTATAAACGTATATGCCTCTATGTACACGTATATGTAGGTATATTTAGATCGATGCATCTGTATGAGCATGTCCACTCACCAATGTATGCATGTATCGATATACATATACATATGGATACGCGCATATACTATATATACATTCGCATCCATTTCACATATAGCCATTCACAATTGCATCATATTGATGAGTTTTTATGTGTGGTACATCTATACATATGCATATATGTGTCGTTAGATCCCATTGGCATGCATGTGCATATATATACACATGCTTCCATGTACATCCAACTTGTCAATATAATCGTAATAGTACAAGAAAGATCACCAAATCTCAAATAGATAAACATCACCCAATAATGCATGCAACAGAAAACAAGACTCTCAAATGCAAACATATCAGCTAAGGATGAATTACCTATTACCCACAAACTGTCTCAACTCAATAATTCTAATGTGGTGTGTGTATATGCTTTGATAGTTAACTTTTTACCAAGTACCCAACCAAGATCTTCTCCCGAGTGATACTTCCCCTCTGCCTAGAGGAATGAAATATATACCTACATCCACTAACACATGCACACGACAATCAATTTTTCATAACAATACGTAATATACATAAACATCTCCAAAGTTTGAATAATAATAATTCAATAACCATCCATCAACATATATGCAATATTTCACCATGAATAACATCAAATGAGACAATCATCAAATTAGATAACATTCATATTGATAACAAGGTATGAGCACAATTTATTCATCTCCATAATTCACATTACATTCACATTTTACCCTACATAGTAATAGTAATTAGTAATTACACAATTGGGGTGTAACAGTATGGCACTACTTATCTTAGCATTCTCCCACTTGTCATATACCTTCCAAGAGAAAAAGGGAACACCAAAAAATAGTAAACTAATCATTGAGGGTATAACCATGCTACACCAACTAACTCTTATGTGCTCGTGAGTTCAACCAAGCATCTACAACATCAACCAATTGACCACCATACTGACAACAACACTCTCATCCTCGATCATACCCAAGCATGAAATATAAGAAGCCAAAACCAAGATCACACTTTGAGTGTCATAGTTCAACCCGAATACATACTCCATCTCCACCAAAACAAGATTGAGTGTCTATCAAATACTCAACAATAGATACAATAGTGACAACAATATATTGCTAACACATCCAACTACCCATACCTCAAAAATAAATTACACATATCATAGGTAGACCTCCTAATATCAACATATCCAACCCAATCAACAATTGCAAGTCCCTATTTATTCATTTTCGTACACAATGCCTATCTCTAATGGTAACAAACACATAACCAATAAAAAAATTGAATACCTTTGTGCCACATTTGAATGACATATATACTACCCTAAGACTCCCACTGCACGAGCAATGTCTAGTCTAAAAAAGAAAAAAGCATCCAAATAATCCACTAATAGCACTTACATATAGGATGTGGCTAAATCCTTTATCACATAGTGTCAAATAACACACATTGATCTATATACCTACAAACGCAACTACTACAAAATGCTCTCCCATGATCATCTTAGATCTACCAAGTTCTTCACATCAAATAGAAAATAGAGCTTAAGAGTCTCAATCATCCTTACTATAAACAAAAAATAATGAAGTACAATAAGAGTAAATGATCAAGTCTACATAAACTTCAACTTCAACATGAAATGAACCAAACCTCTAGGATACATGAAAAAATAATAGAGAGAAAATTATCAAAACAAACCATGTCTTTCTTCCAACACCATCATGTGCTAAAGCTATGACAAGTAGGATCTTCAAAACACCAAGCAAAAAAGTTGTCAACTTATAACCATTTGATCCCCAAATATTAAACATAATAAAAATAGACTTAAGCCTCTCAAATTAAAGGAAGATAAAACAAAACAACCATTCCCACAAGGGAATATTCCCAAAGCCACTAACCATCTCTTGTACTCTTCAAAAGACATTGAACTCAAAACTAATATTACATCTCAAGATGCAAACATAAGGAGATAACAAGAACCATAATAATGCATCTACACCTCTAACAAGTCCTTAGAACTATTATCCATAACTCAAGACTCAAATTGGACATGAAAAAACAAGACACATAGAAAGAATGAATTAAAAAACTAGGTGAGCAATACATATCAAATCATTCATTGTTGAGTGGACCAAGAGTGGGGTATGAGATTATTTTTCCTATGAAGCATAACCTCCTCAATAAGTACATGTTGATCTCACATCCATCTCCAAATATAATCTCCTCAATTTTTTAGATGAAACCTTAAGTGAGTCACCATTCCAACACATGATCTCCAAAATCTAGAGATCTAGCCTTAACCAAATCTCATGTCAAACAAACTCTAATTGTAGAATTACAATAACTAGAAGATTACAAAGAAAAATGATTACAACACTCATCTAACAAATTACTAAAAACCACTACCAAAGAACCCACTACAAAATTAACATTGTGATTTATGACATAACCATAACTCAACCAAAAGCTTCAAGAGCTCTACATAGAAACATTCTATCTACATCATTAAAACAATGAAAATAAGTATCCTTTATCAATAGAACTAAAGATGCCAATGAACTCTCACTACACACATAAGGTAGGTATCAAGAGCTCCTCATGAGACCAATAACTATTGTAGAAGACCATTCATCACAAATTAATAGATCCACATCACTTCCAAATCTCCCACAAAAGGTGGTACCAAGATACACATGGTGTAGACACGTAAAAATGGCCTCTTGCAAATATATTTCTACGATGACCATGCTTCTTACTCACATAATTCAATTATTTAGTCAGGTCCTAATGTCATAATTATTCCTCCATGATTATTTAAATAAATAAATTGCATTTATTTATTTAGATACGTCACTAATTAGTCCTTATGCCCTCTAATAATTCTCCATTTAACCATTTATCCTTCAATCAAATAAATTTATTTATTTAGCCCAATTTCCATCTCACCAAATAAATAATTACAATGATTATTTATTCTCTTTTGTCTCATTCCCATTTATGAATTAAATCATAAGTCAACATTCTCCACAAATTAAATAATTTCTATTATGCCAACTACCTATTTTTCTCCACCATTGATTTGATTATCTCCAATTAAATCTCAAGCCTTCATTTCAAGGCTTGCCCTAACTTTGACCTAATGTTGCCCTAACCCTAATCATCCTTATCACATTGAATCCTAGCCGTTGATCTTAGGGCTTCACCAAATTTTAATCATGTTCGTCCATTCACCATTTGGAACTCTTTAAAAGGCCCTCTCTCAAGTCATTTTAGACACACACAAGTTATTTTCAGTATGCTTGAGAGCTTTTGAGCACTTGAGCAATCACATTACTTCAATATTTTGCTTGGCTTTGTCATAGGTTATAGTTGCACTTCAAATTTGAGGGCAATTATATCATTTTCAGCAAGATGGAGAAGACCAATGGAGGTGAATCAATGGAGGCTTGAAGACTAGGTTTGAATGTCCACGATTCGGGATTTGCAACGTCAACTATCGCTTGTCAAAGAAGGGAGACTCAAAACTACTAATCACGTTTTTGCAGGGCTCTCGCTTCAATTGTGCTTTACCTTGAGTGCCTCTTTCACATAGAAGATTTATTGGGCCTAAAAAGAACTTGCATGTTTGAGTTGACATCATAAGCTTGGATTACAATGAACAAAGTGTTTGATGTGTTTGCCTCACACTTCAATTTGGCTATTAAAATGAACAAATGCTTTCAACTTGTGTAACCTTCGATTCAATAATAGGACTAGCCTCTCCCCTTGCGCACTTGTGTGATCCTGGGTGCAAGAGAAACTGTTATTGACTCTAGGAAATTGGGCCTTCCTTGGTGGGAAAAAGTACTCACCCCAAGGCGACTCAGACCGGCAACGGAGCTCTTTGGCCGAGCTACCCCCGACCGGTATACAAATGTGAATCCTAAGGGAAAGCCTAGGATTACGAGTGCGGATGTGTCATACGGACAGAGTAGTACTCCCATAAACCCTGTTGAGCATAACCTCTTCAGGCTGGAGTGCCACCTAATTGGTGATTAATCTCTTGCCCCATGTATGGCCACTCGAACGGGGGTCCCGAACTAAATACTCTTGTGTAGTAGCCAAAAACCTTCTATCCGCTAGCGCAGCAACGGTCGTTGTGAAGGCATCCACATCTTCACAGTCTTTAGTAGAGGTGATCAGCGTGCCATGGGAGTTTTATGGGCGCTGGAAGCTTGGTTGGCCTGAGAAGAGAGTGCACTGTAAGGGGGAGCCCGTGCAGCCAAGCTTCTGGATTCACACGCTAAGGATATGTGGCTGGGGAAACCCAAGTGGAATCTAGCAGATATTGTCCTGGCCTAACCATAGGATTGTGCTTGTCTTCTTTGTGATTGATTACACATTCAAAACATCGTGTTTGCTAAGTGTTTTTTGGATTCTCAAACAGTATACACAACAATCCCAAATTTGGAAACGAAACAATCAACTTCAGACAATTCAAACTTTTCATCAAAACATCACAAAACTGAATTCGAGTCCAACAATTTTGCCTACTGTCAAACATCTTTTCTCAAAGTCTTTGTCAGAAACTAGAACTGAAATTGCTCAAAATTTTCATCATTCAACCATTAGCTTGCATTTTTACCTTAGGTTCATCCTTGTTAATTTTAGTTGCATTCCCTAGGCTTCATAATCATCATTTCCTACATAGACTTGTCATTAGGTTTTCATCTTTGCAGACTTTGGATTAGGCCACCTCATCACACTTTGCAAAATCATTGCCTTCAAGAGTAGGTTATCTTGGGACTTAGTCAACAATCTCCTTTTCAATCATTGTCCTTTTTGTGAGAATTTCCAACTCAACAGTCTAGTTAGGAAAACTCACTAGTCATTTTGACCTTGTCACTTAGTCCCTTTAACAAGTCCTTTGATAACCAAAATTAAGACATAGATTATGCTTAGAGTGGTTAGGCAAACCTTTCTCCACATTGCATTCATCTTAGTCCATCCTTTGCATACTTTATGCCTAAAAATCCAAAAATAGTGTTCACCCTAGTCCTTATTTTGCACCTTGACCTTGCATTAGTCACCTTTTTAGTCAACATTATCATCTTAGTACTCATTTTTCCCCTAGTCAATTCTATCACCTTGCATTAATCAACATTGTCATCATAGCCATCATTGTCACCTCGACATTTGACATATTTCTTTGGCAACTTTGTCATCTTGCATCAATCATTTCCTTAGGAATACATTGTAATCACCTTGCATTGTCATCCTTTATCACAAAAACACCAAAAACATAGAATAGTTGTCATAATCATCATCCTCATTTGAGCAATTCTCTTTTATGGTCGAAACTAGGCTTCAAAGAAAGAAAAGACAAATGGCAAACTTTGGACAAGACTTCAACACCAACATCCATACCAACACTTATGACATGAACCAAGACATGACTTTTAACGATCCATTTACCAACATGAACATACCATCTTCCATGAACCTGCCAACATCCTCTCGAAATCCATTCGAACCATTCATACAAAGAGACCACACTGGACAAGTATTAGTTGAGGACCTAGAGGCTGCAGCCCAAAATCCTGACGTAGCTTCATTTGTAGAGGACTTGGTCTTGAACGATGCTGACAGATACCTTGCTATGCTTTTAGACCAAGGGGCCAAACTACCAAGAGGATTTGACATCAATACCATAAGACCTTCGTCTCTAGACAACACGACACAAAACTTGACACCTCAACAAAACACAAACGATGCCTCCAACAATAACACTGTTGTCACCACACAAATTGCTACAAGCACCATCAATATTACATCTAGTGGAACCATAAGTCAAAACACCTCCAACTCAATCAATGCAACATCTATTGGAGGAACACCCACCATGCCACAAGCAATATCACAATCCATGCCCACAATGTCAATGACATCTTCACAAACAGTTGGAACTACCCTTGGATCTACATCAATGGGGGCAAGTTCCTCAAACCCGATATTTGGAACCTCATCTATGACCATAGGGACATCATCATCAAATCCGTATGTGGGAACCTCATTCAACCCATTTGGAGGAACTAAACGACGTATTCTTATTCAAGGTCCCCAACCAAACGTTAACACATCGTCACAACTAAACATCAATGCCTCACAAGGACAAAATACCAACATCCTGCATGGACAATTCCAAGGACAAAATACCAACATCCCACATGGACAAGGCACTCAAATGACACAACAAATGAATACCTTTGGGTACCAGAATAGTCAAGGTTACCAAATCCCCCAAATATCGACAAATATGTCTGGATCGCACATCCCCACATATTCATCACAAATTCACACGCAACAACACGTTCCTCATCAAAATTGGCAATACCAACAATTTCCAAACCAAAACATATCATACATTCCACAACACATGTCACATTCAAACTCGAACATGCTATCACAATCAATGGGGACTCAAGGGATACCCATCACTCCCATGTGTGATGCAACCAATAATCCCATAATAGAGGCCTTGACAGCCAGAGTGGCGGACCTCCAAAAACAAATGGAAAACATGCAAACATCAAACAAAATGCCACCAATGTCATATGACCTATGTCCATATCCTTTTGACACAACTTTATACATGCCACCATTTCCTCCTGGATATGTGGCCCCAAACTTCACCAAATACAAGGGAAAGACAAATCCTATTGAACACATTCGAGAATTCACAACCAACTATATGGACATTGCATACGAACACACTTACTTGATGCGACTCTTCTCCAAGAGTCTAACAGGACCCACACTCGAATGGTTCTCCACTTTGAAGGGGATAAAAACATGGAATGAACTTGTAGAAAAATTTGTGGAAAATTATGCCTATAACATTGACACAGACACCTCCATCACTAGCTTATGCACACTTACACAAGAAGACACTGGTGAAATGTTTATCCCATTTTTCCAACGATGGAGAGGCCTAGCAAGTCGCTGCCACATAGACATACCTGAAAAAGAGAAGGTTGACATGTTTGTACAAACACTCCTAGGCCCATTGAAAAATGGCTTGCGAGTTCATTGTTGTACAACCTTTGCAGACCTAGTCGAACGAGGTGTCCAACTTGAGAAAGCGCTCATTGCTGAGGGAAGATTAAAATATAGTCCTAAAAACATAAATGCAAGTCCACCCACTGACAAGAACAAATACTGGGTTAAGAATAAACATGTCACCAATGATGGCATTGTAGATGCTAAGGCTATCAATGCAATGGGTCCTGTGCTTACCCTTAAAGGGGCTCAACCGCAAAATACACAGATGACCACACAAACCCATGCTACCAATGTTGTACAGCCAAATCAAAATAACCAAGGTAATCAAAATAACCAAAATCAAAGGCAGCCCCGACAACCCAGACAGTTCCCCAGGAGTCGCACATACACCCCCTTGGGTGAGCCCATTGAAGAAGTCCTCAAGAAACTCCTTCAAAACGGTGTCATAACACTTGAGGACCCAAAACCATATGACCCAGGGCAGTTTAAACCATTTTGGTGGGACGACAATGCATTTTGTGATTATCATCGGGCAAAAGGACATAAAACCTCCTCTGTCGACAACTGAAAAATTAGTACAAGACCTTATCGAGAATCATACCATTGAGATAGGTGGACCACAATTTGCATCTAATTCAGACCATACCATACACAAGAACCCACTGCAGGACCATGGTTCTAGTAACCCTTCCACGTCAAAATCCAATAACAATAATCGAGCCAACCATGCCCGTATTGCATATGACTATTCTGGGGGACCTATCATAAATCATATTAGAACAACTGTTGAACATGTCAACACAGTTACTGTCAGAAATGCCCCTGAATGCAATGTCACTACCCGTGGGGGAAAAGTCACCATAGCTGGCCCTCCTCCCAGACAACCAAAGATAACAATCGCTGGCCCATCCACCCAACAATCGCAGTCCAATCCATTACCCAAACAATCCCAGCCTAAAGGAAATTTTAACCTCATTGACCAACTTGGGAAGACACCTGCACAAATTTCTATACTTGAGTTGCTACATATTTCCCCAGCTCATAAGGCTATACTCGACAAAACATTACAAGAGTCTTCTATTCCCCAAGACATTGATGTCAATCAATTTGAGGCCATGGTGGGATATCTTACCGCTCCCCACCATATAACATTTTCAGACCAAGACTACTCATCGTCCAAATCCAATCATAATGATGCCCTTCACATTGAAGTTTTTATCCATAAGCATAAGGTCAGACGAGTGTTAGTAGATGGCGGAGCAGGACTGAACATATGCTCCTTAAAATTGGTTAAGGCCCTAGGCTTTTCTGATGCTTGTGTAGACGCTACAAAGAGCATTGTTATCAAGGCATATGATGATGAAGAACGTTCCTCTCGGGGCATAATTACACTTCCAATTCATATTGGACCAGTCATTGTGGACACCACTTGTCAAGTCCTGGATCTAGAACTTCCATACAATATTTTACTTGGTCGACCTTGGATTCACGCCTTGAAAGTTGTCCCTTCCACGTATCACCAGTGTTTGAAGTTTCCCTTTGAAGGCACTGAGATTACTATATATGGAGACCCTGACCCATTTCAATATTGTACCAATTTGAGAGGTATCTCAGAGCGCCAAGTGCCTATCAACAGTGAAGCTTCGACATCTTCATCCTCTAAATTCATTGACCCATCAACACTTGCAAAGCCTCCCGCATCCACATCCACTGCCACAACATCCACTTCTGCTTCTTCGACAACCATGACCACCTCCATGACATCTACCACTTCATCCATCACCCCAAGCATCGACGCAAGTATTAAGATCCAGGACCAAGGGTGTGGAGAGTATAAGTTGAATACGGCCTATTGCATAACAAGGATGCCTAAGTCTCCCCAGGTCTATGGCAAGCCTTGCTTCATGTTAGAGTCAAAAGAAATTTTTAGAGTCCCTCCAAAAACAGTATTCATAAAGTGGGGTGAAATGAGTCAAGAGGACATTGACAATGTGCTATCTTGGATTTATAGAGAACCAGAGGATCCAACTCCCTTGCCAGTAAAAATGTATGGTAAAGGATATGACATGATAAAGGAAAAAGGCTACGATGGAATTAGTGGCCTCGGCAAGCACAAGACAGGAAGGCAAGAACCTCTAGCACCTAAAGGAAGACCTAAACATCTTGGGTTAGGGTTAGGACCAGGAGAATCTGGTGATCATAGTACCAATGCACTTTCTAGCGAGAGAGTAAATGCTTCAGACTGTGTTGAGACAATTGAAGATCCCCTTTCTGAAACTGACTCCCACGAATGGGAATTTGGCTCCCAACGATCCCTAAGTGACTGTTGCCTTGATGAATTGTTCCTTGAACCTGGAGAGCTTACATTTGAAGAGAGATTCTGGAAAATGTTCAAAATTGACATGACACCAAACAACACCCAGTCCAAATCCTCTTCTACTCCTATTGACCATAATCCCGACATACTCGTCTACCCTACTGAACCTAATGACCATCATTCAGATTCATTTGAATTGCCACATGACACTACTGACCCAAACTCCACTCCCTTTGTTCCTTACTTTGCTGATGAGTGTGAATCAAGCGAGGCAGAGTACTGGATAGAATCGGATATAGAGCCTGATGATGACAATTTTATCTTTAACCTCTCTGAATCTGTCGGCATGCTTTCCGCGTCCTACCCACCATTCACCAATACTGATGATGGTATTTCCTTAGTCTACCCACAACTAATCGATTGGGATCAACAAGGCCCGCCAATTATGGACATATTTCAAAATGATGAGGCCATTGCAGAATTCATGGGACTGCGTGAGGGTATACCAAGTGGAGACCACAAGGCTAGATTTTCCATTGACCTAGATTGTGCCGCTTACTTTGGGGAGACTGCTCCATCCTCTAGTCAGAAAATGAAAAATAAAAATAAGGAAAAAAATGACATGTCTTTAGGTGAAAACCGCAAGGCACCTTCTGATGGTAAAGTAGTAAAAATAAAGGACGCGCCTAAGGATGGAGAATTGGACTTTCTCCCCGTAACTCAAGAAAAATCGGCCATGCTCATAGAAGACACTATAGAAGTAAACATATCTACAGCAGAAGATCCTAAGATGGTCCTCTTTGCGGCATCTTTGACAGAAGAAGAGAAACATGAGTTCCACAAATTCTTTTCAGAACATAAGGTCAACTTTGCATGGTCTTATGCCGATATGCCTGGGTTGGATCCAGAACTTGTCTTGCATCACTTGCCATTATTTCCAGAGGCCAAGCCAGTGAAACAGAAGCTGCGAAAGATGCACCCACAGATCGCCTTGTTAGTGAAAATAGAACTTAAGAAATTGTTAGATGTGGGATTCATACGGTCCATAGACTATGCTGAATGGATATCAAATCTTGTACCAGTCACAAAGCCAAATGGTCAAATCCGCATTTGCACAGATTTTCGGGACCTAAATAAAGCTTGTCCAAAGGATGACTTTCCCTTGCCAAACATCGATATCATAGTGGACCTTACAGCAGGATATGAGATGTTGTCCCTCATGGACGGTTTCTCTAGTTATAATCAGATTCGTATTGCCCCTGAAGATCAACATAAAACAGCCTTCATATGTCCTTGGGGCACATACTGTTGGAATGTCATGCCTTTTGGTCTTAAGAATGCAGGTGCCACATATCAGAGAGCCATGACAACCATATTCCATGACATGATGCACAAGATAATGGAAGATTATGTAGATGACCTTTTGGCAAAATCTTTGATACGAAAAGACCACTTGAAGGTGTTAGACAAAATTTTCAAGAGACTAGAAGAATACAAGGTCCGCTTGAATCCAAAGAAATGTGTCTTTGGCGTGACATCAGGCAAACTTTTGGGATACATTGTTTCTCGTAGAGGCATTGAGGTTGATCCTGCCAAGGTGAAAGCCATATTAGACATGCCTCCTCCAAAAGGGATAAGTGAACTCAGGACATTGCAAGGCAGGTTACAATCTATCTGACGCTTCATAGCACAATTGGCAGACAAGTGTCATCCATTTCAGTATCTTTTGCGCAAAAGTATCCCTTTTGTGTGGACAGATAAATGTCAGGAGGCCTTCCAACAAATAAAAGAATATCTACCGTCACCACCTGTTTTAATGCCACCAATTGAAGGGAAACCTTTGATTCTATACATTTCTGCAACAACTTCAGCACT
>VDFB02276904.1:0-37506 GCA_007258455.2 Sequoia sempervirens
GAGGTTTCACCTAGCATTTTTCAAGATTCATAAGAGCATTTCAAGAGCAATCAAATGCATTCAAAAGCAAATATATCACAGATTTATTGTAGCATTCAAGATCTATCCATCATGTCAAAGTCTTCTTGCATCATGCATGTTTTTGGAGCTAACATTGTGATGTAGGTTTCATGATCAAGTCAAGCATTCAAAGTATCATTTCAAAGAAAGATTCAAGTATAAATATCCACATCCAATTCAACCATTCCATGCAAGTTGTAGACCTCCTAGGATCTCCATTATCAAGGTATCATTCAAGGGTTTGTGCAGTGGTAACATAGTTTTGTTCATTCTTCATTCCCTCTTTCATGCATTATTTCAATTCAATGTTTGATTACCAAAATGAGGTTTAACCAAGCCAAACCCCTATTCATCCAAAACAAACATTTTTCTCCCTTGTATGTGTGATTGTATATTTAAGTTGAAGAAGACTTGAAGACCTTTTGAAGTGCAAGATTTACAATTTTTTCAAAGTTGTCGTCAAATCACGGAATCTAACCTACAAATCAGATTTCCGAATTTTCAACAATGAAACCTAGACAAATCATAACCTATAGATCTATATAGAGGCTCCTAAAAGATTGATGAAACCCTTGTATTTGGACCCATTCGCCCATGGACGAATGAGTCTCAAATCAGATTTGGTAAAAAACTTTTGGTGACTGGTACACAAGTTTATAACCTTCTTAGATCTGAATTTTGTTTTCTATTTCTACAAATATTGAGCTTAATCTTCAAGTTTCAAGTGTTAGATTGCATTTTGGTGTTGATTTTCTATTTTTTAGTTTTTCTCCCCAAAGTGTTGTTTGACCTTGACCCCCATCCTTCAATCATAAGGAAATCTAAATATTCTCACTTAGGGTTGATTCACCTAAGGGTTGTTAATAAATTCTTTATGGGGATCTCATTTCCTAATGAAATAAAGGAAAATAGGTCCCTCACACATTTTCAAACAACCATTACCTCCCAACCTATTTTTCGTTGTTTTAATATTACATAGTTGCTTGCTCCTGATTCAATCATACATTTATGGAAAAGGTGTTGGCCAATAATCAAAGATACATAAAATAGAGGTGGTTTGACATCTTTGGTTTGTTGTTCTCTTTTGGCTTGGGGAGTATTAGCAAGCGCAACTCTAGGTGGCTCTTTAGAAGCTTCATTTGATAAGGTAATGTTAGACAAGGCCTTTTGTAATTAAAAAAATCCTAGGAAGAGATATAGATTCCCACATTGACATACTGACATTTTCCTTTTTCATATCCTCCAAAATATTGAATAGAATTGTACTAACCTTTTGTTTTCCTCTTGGAATAACATCTCCTTGTGTTTGTAATGGTTGTGGTTGACTTTTAGGTTGACTTTTGCTTTTCATAGCTTGACCTCTTGGTAATATTTGAACATTTTGAGAGTGTGATGGACTAGCAATACCTTGGTGGCTTGTAGGATCCTGAATTTTCCCCTTATCAACTTGTTTTCCTATGTTAACAAACCTCTTTTTGGTCATTGTATTGGTTTCTATAGAGTGTGAGATGACTGATTTTATGCATGTGGATGATTAACCCCACAAAAATCTCCACCTTTCCAATTCATGAGAATGTCATCATGGTGGTCGTACTCAGGATGATAACCTTGTTCATGAGTTTCTTGTGTTGCATCTTGTGGAACAACGATGTTATTTTTTGTTATGCAAGCCTAATTTAGCATCCCATTTGAAAATGTGGCTTGGCAATGAGGTTGGTTGCATGGAAAACACCATTCATAGTCATGTGCCATGTTATTTTGCACTAGTACAAACTCTCTAGAAGTGTAAGGATTGTAAAACTCACTTACTATATATAACCTTTGATAAGCAAAACAATTTCTAGAATAATTAAATAGTACAAAAAAATTATTGAATGGTGCTAAAAGGAATAATTAAATAACTTCATCATTATTTTCAAATGAAATTAAATACATTAATAAGTAAATATGTATATCAACACAAGGTCGTGCATTTACAAAATTTATCCATGTAGGCTTACGCAATAGCAATACATATAAATTCAAATGTTGTAATGCAAATTAAGAAAATGGAAAGATCATAAATGCAACCACAAAAGAACCATAACATGGTGATTTTCATGAGTGGAAAACCCTCATAGGGATGAAAAACCACTTGTAAAAATGCCTCACTAGCTATAGAATCTCACTGGTTACAAGGTGCCCCACTGGCAATGATCATACTGTCTCACTGACATGACCATTTACATCTTCATTACACATTTTTGAATAATAAAGCAATCAACTACAGAGGATCACTCAGTTTCCCTACATAACAGTTATCTTCTTAACACTTTCGCATTTCATATCCTAAGATTTATAAGAACTGGAATCTTTAACATATAACACAAGTTAGATAATAACCCCACTGTTCTACATACAGTTTACAAGATATTCATTTCAAAATTCTAATTTGCAACTTCAAAAGATGTGTCTCTATAAAGTATTGAACAAGAAACAGTGACGAGTCACTGTTCATATAATAAAAAGTAATAGATGTAATGCTACCACTTGTCATCAAACAAAACCATCAAATAAACCATTTCAACTATTCTCATAACTACCTGTTTGAGTCACTATTGTGACTATCTTTTATCACCTTTCAAATCTACATTTTAACTCATGAATGGATGAGACAACAAACACAAAGCAGCCCTTATAGAAAATGATTGCATGCATAACCCCAAATCACAAGACATCATTTAAGAAGGTCATTACAATATATGATCAATGGATTAAATAAAGAAGGTATAACTCATGTATGTATGTGAATACATATATAAGCTAGAGAATATACGAGTATATGTTCTTATAAGTACACATAGTCCCTATACATAGTTACTTATTTCCTTCAACCCACATATAAATAATGTCTTCAACTATGTATTACTTCTCATTCTAACTAAAATTCAATCATATATATATATATATATATATATATATATGTATGTATGTATGTATGTATGTATGTATGTATGTATATATGTATATATGTCACATATATCAATATATACATATATATAATGAATATTTAAAAAAAAACACATTTTGCATCTGTTCGTTGATGGATCTCTGAACATAATGATACATATTATACACAACAACATGCTTGTTAAATTTTTAGTTCTTATAAATGTATATACACACATACACGCATGTATGTGTGTGTGTGTGGGGGGAGGTGTGTGTGTATAATACAATATATATAAAATAAAAGATTATCAAATATTAAATATGTGGATGCTTCTATGTAGGTTGCAGCCACAAGAGGGTGTGAGCCCTTCCCTTTGTTCTGCCAAGACTAAGAAATCATTCTTGACACTAATTTGGTCAAGTTTAAAGTCAGATAACATCCATCTTATGGAGAATTCACTAAATCTAGTTTATATAGATCATGTAAACCGTTTACTGTCGATTAACATAGGTGAATAGATTAATAATTTGCAATAGAATGAGGATTCAAAAACCTTATTTATGGCTATTTTGGGACTCAAACTCTGATTTTTATTTTATTTTATTTTCTATGAAGGTTTTAAAATAACTATCAAGCAAATGTAATTGGTTGCATAGAGAATATACACACAATGGTTTTGTTGAATAGCACAGCCCAAGCATGCATATGGCGCAATAGAAAAAAGGCTTTAGAAACTTTCGAGCATGTGTGATTAGCAGGCACAGACCCAAATTCAATGACCTTTTCTAGCGTCCTCATCATTTTTCCAAGATGAAGGCTATAGAACAGCACATGCACATCCATTGAAGCATTAAGGATAGAGGAATTTCATCAGATGTTGTAGTTGCAAGTGCCTTGGTAAACATGCATGAAAAATGTGGAAACGGAGATATGGCGGGACTATTAGAGTCAAGTGAACTAATTGACGGTTGACCAAGTGTTTCAACAGAGAATAATTGCATAATGCACAACATGGATTTATTAAAAAGTGCAATTTGTTTCCATCATTTTTAACAAGGACAATATTCTTGTGTGATGCAGAGCTACAAGGATCACAACTCAACTCATCAAACATCACTTGATTCCACACTACCAATCTGAGATTAAGGCATACAAACACTTTTAGGTTCCTCAAAACACACTTGACATCACCAAAGCAGTAGACTCAAACTCTATTCCCAACACAAACTCTCTTACATGGAAATGAACTTCAAGGCATCCAACACATACCTAGGGTTTCTGGCCCTTCACATGAACTTTCAGATTCATCTAACAAGATTAACATCCCTTACCAAACTCAACTTGATCATTCACCAACTCAACCATTCCAAATATGTGAACATTCAGTTTGGACTGTCCTACAATGACTAGGTCCAAATTAGGCCATACCAATCATCAATCTTCAAGACAAATTAGGCCATACCAATCATCAATCTTCAAGATACCTTACACACAAACCCTCAACTCCATCAAAGTACATTCAATTGGTGATAATAAACCAAAATCAACAAATCATAACAATAATGGTAACCATTTTAAGAACAAGATTCCAAAACTCATATTTTAGCCAACCATTCACAAGGGTTTATTGAAAGTGTGCAACCAATCCTTCAATATCCTTTCCAATGCTTCTAGCATGTTCCAATGCACCTGCACACACTAAGGAAAACATATTCCATACATACTTCATGCTATCTTATCAAAACCCTAACTAGAACTTCCATTCTTGACCCAATTGTTTCAACTCTGTGGTAACAGGGTTGCATACAAAGATTCATCCAAAACATATAATTCATCAATACTGCTCTGAGAAGGAAACACATCACATTTTTATAACCCCTTTCAATCAACAAAGCCCAAATGGAATTCCCATTTTCAACCATAAAATACTAGAACTTCATTGAAATTTGCTTTTACCAGTCTGTCAGGAAAACACAATCAGGACCATTTACAAGATACTTGTTCCAAACTTGTTGTAATTAATTAAACTCAACTAAAAAGGGACCTACACACCCTTGACAATGTTCCCAACCACCTTCCCATATTATGGACATTAAATTCAATAATAAAACATCAAAAGAACTCATTATTTTGCTGTCATTTTCCAGATTTTCTTCATATTACAGACCTAGGGCATCCATAAAACAATATCAAATCAAATATTCACAATCTGAAAACTTGGTACATGAGAGAATAGACAATAATGAACTCTTTCACCAATTTTTAGCACATTACATCAGCTAGACTTAAAGATACACAATTTTGAATAGTCACTGGTTACCCTAGGAGGATTTCTTACCCGTTTTCACCAAATTCTTCATAACTTTCTCAAAATTGAATGAATTTAAATGTGATAAAATGCATCATTAAGTAGACTCACAATGCCAACACTTACAATGGAGGAGGAGAGGATTTTTTCATTTATTAAGTCTGTACAATGGCCTACAATACCAAAAACACAGGAAATTCACTAAAAACAAAGCATTTTCATTTATTTCTTCATTCTTACATCTTCCTCAGATCTTCCTCAACCTTTGAGAGGCTTCAAAATCCTTTAAATAACTATTCCTACACCCAAAACTGATTCTATAACTACCTTATTCCATGATTTGTCATTTTTTTGCATTTTCCAATATTGCAACATTTTGTATTGACAACATTTATCAAATTTTGCATTTTTTTACATTATGTAACCTATGACCTCCAAATGACCTCAAACATATCTAAAATGGTTCATTCAGCCTTATTACAACATTAAAACACCTAATCTAATGAATTTATACAATATGGCCTCATGGAGGCATGTAATCAAACAGGTGCTCCTGCACCATTGTGGAGAAACTTAGTGATGCAAGATGAAACAACCTAAAAATAGGCGTACTCTATATTTATGAGCTCAACAAGGGTGTACGATAGGAAATCATATGGTTGGAGACTATCGTATTTTAATAAGTCACAACAGAAGTTCCAAAAGCATTTCTATTTGCATATGGGCGATTGGCATAAACAGTTGGTCGTTCAGAGATCACAGACCGAATAAAATGGAATATGGTCATTGGAAGTAAAGAAGGTCATGAGCAAGAAGGAATACTTAGAGAGAAAATATGAAATGATAAGACAACTGATAAATTAAAAGATATAAAGATCGATATAATAGAGTTTAGATGTTTTAAAACATGACGATCTCTTCATACAAGTCGAAGGGTAAATAGATTATCTATGCATGGAAATATAGCCTATCAAAAAACCAATTACAAACAAAATTTTTGATCAAGAACATGCACCTTTAATCAATGGCTCCCTTTGAAAAAATGGTTTCCTGCAACCTCTCGGGTCCTCTTGGTAATCACCCTTCTTTTCTCCAATTTTCTCTTTTTTGTTTCTTAATTATTGTTTTGAATAATTTATGTCTCAGTTTTCTTTTCAGATTGGAAGTTGTGAACCAATATTTTGTTCTTGTTTCTTGAGAACAAACATTATATATCTAAGAATGAGAGGGTTTTCTCCTTTTAATAACTTTCCTTCCTTCTCACCTCTTTCTTTCTATCTTTTTCTATTTTTTTTGTCTTTGCTTTGTTTTGTTTTATTCTATTTTGGTGTCTTTTCCTATTGTTTTATTTGTTTTTATCTCTTTGTTTTTTTTTCCAAATCTTGCTTTCTTTTCTAAGTTTATCTCATATTTATCAAATAAAGCTAATATTAAATAACAAATATGATGTATTAACTTGCATCACAATTATCTTTAAAACAATAAATATTAATTCTAATTTCAAATAAAATCAATAAATGATTTAAAACTATTTTTATTTCCTCTAAGAGAAATTAAAATTAACTAACATTTACTTAATTAAGCAACTATTACAATAACCTTTCTTATTAAATAATATAAGACGCAATCATAACTAAATTATGCAAATGTAATTGTATGATTTCCGAAGTGTATGTGTGTAGATTCTTTCACCATGGTTGCTTACAGACGGCTAGACACCCCCTTCTCGATGATACTCTCTCTCTGCCGAGAGTATATTCATGTTACACACATGAGTCAAAGTTTGGTCAACGATCATTAAAATAGTAATATTAAATTGAAAATTAATTACTAAAAATAGGGGTCATAAGAAGAAGTGTTGGAAATGTTTTGATTGTAGGGATAATATGGCCTAACATTGAAATTCCTTCTCTGACCTTGACGATCGGCTTGGTAAGGAGGCCTATTAAGCTGATTGGGCTGATAAGGTCTAAAATTTTGACTTTGCTACTTCTTTATGTTTACTAACACATTGCCAAAGGTCTACAATAATCATTTTATCTCTTGTAATTCATGAGATTAAGTCGGGGAAGTCTTTTCATGAGCAAAATTTTGATAACTTAGTTTTGGCATAGAAGGTACAACAACTATGGGAGGTACTAGTAATGGTTTAGGTGGTTGCACTTCTCAAAAAATGAGCATTGGGGTCCTTGGAACTATTTTACCAGCTTGTATAAGGTTCTTTTCTACCCTGATGGTAATGTCATATGCATTTGGAAGTGTAGTTCCACCCATAGACTGAATCGTCACAGATATATCACTGTTAAGGGCCATAAAAAATATAGAAAAGCATGTTTAGTTGTAGGCCTTACCATTGGTGGGATTCTATCCCTAATCTTGTAGAAACATAAATTGAAATATGTCATGTGTTCATGTGAAGCTCTTTTGATGGTAGTCAACTATTCTACCAAGGATAAGTGATCTGATTTATCTTCAAAATGCTTATGCAAAGGATCCCCCAACTAGTCCCATGTTTTGATCAAATTGATAGGTAAACTCTTGAACCATTTGTAGAGTCTAAACTAGTGTCTTGTAAACTTGGTGGGAATCACACAATTCAATGGAATGACCTAGCTGAACAGTCCACTCAACATTGAAAAAACTTCATCAAATTGTCAACCAGGGTTTGTAAACTTGTGATGGCACTAGCACTATATGTGCTTTCAAAGACTTGAGATTACCTAGGTTGTCCTTTTAAAGATATTCTACTTGTTGGAAAATCATATAAACACATAATAGTGAAAGAAGTAAACTAGCGCTAATGGCTACGGGTACCTACAGCATAATTTGTAGCCGAACTATTGTTAACAAATAATTACTGAAACTGACTTAAGACTAATAACTGAACCTAATCTATCCTCTAAAGTACTACAAGTCAATTGAATGCATTCGTGCACATGAACAATCATCATTGATAATCATAATATGAGAATTTATTTTAACTTACATGCAATTTATGAAGTAATGATTAACAGAAATAACTACCAAACAGAAATAAAACAACTATAAATGTAGTGAAGAATAGTTACCTTGAGTGGCCTGCTCAAGTGGTTACATCTTCACTTAAACTAAACCAAATCTAAATCTTCATATTCGATGCAACCATATCAACTTGAACTTCATTCATTATGCATTCCAAAAGATCACATAAAATCTTGCTCAAAGATTGCATTCAAGAGAACCATTTCTGAACAATCAACATGTATGTAAATTATAACTAAAAACTAAGAAGTAATTGATAACTAATCCATTAGTATGACTCAACCACCAGCTATACATAGGCATGGGGGAGTTTATTCTAAGCATAACTCTTAACTGAAATCATTAACTATAACTCCCTACATATCAGAGTGTGTAATTAAGATTTGAATTATTCAAACTGCAACTAAAAAGAAACAAGAGTTCATATGGGATTAAAACTACACAAAATAGATCTACAAGTGGAACACATAATCAGTTATCCAAAATCCTATCAATAAAAGAATTCTTCTTCTCCAACACCTTATTAACTTTCATAATGATGAACGGCTAACTACATCAGGTGTCTCCACACGTTAGTTATTACACTCAACTTGTTCTAGCACTTCCCCTGTTTCACTTTCCAAGACCTCCTTTGGCTGCAAGCTACAGTGTCTTCTTGGGCTACAAGAGGTTAATCCACAAAACACATACATAAAGCTAACTACCATGATTAAACACAAAATTCTAATCACATTCCATACATATCCACATATAAATCATGCAATGCTACTATATTATTACTATATTTCCATTACTCTAATTTAGGTCCAAGGTTGAATATTAAGCATAAAAAGATAGCATAGCATATGAATATGTCTGAAAGGATTGTCTGATAATGTTTGTAAAAATGCATAAAACATCAAGAAATGGACTAATAAATGGACTCATCACCATTGTAATGTTTTTCCCTTCAATGAAGCAGCTAAGAGTTTGATTACCACATTCTCAACAGTGATATTGTGAACTGCAAACACTGTGGCCACATCTCGAATGTGCTCAATAGGTGTAGTTTGATCTTCTCTAATGAAAGAGGCAAGCTTTTAAGGGCTAACTTGAGTATTTCATCATGTTGGGAAAGATATAATGGGTTGCTTCCATTAAATGGTGCAAAAGAAAATGTTGGTGCTCGTGGATTTGGTACTTAATTTCTTGAAACAAAATTTGTAGGTCTATGGTTTGGAGGCATAGAACGTGTCCTTGCTATCGAGCTAAGACTTCTCCTTGTTGCTCTCCCTTTTCTTCTAGGTGGTGACAGATGTAAATACTCAAAAGGAGTTGAACTTCCTCTTGTTTGCACTCTTCTCATGTGTTGTTTACACTAGATTTGCTTCAAAATCAAAGTATAGAGTCACCAAGTATATGTTTGTTACCTCAAAAGGCTAAAATTACTGTTATATGTACCAAGATAGCAGTGAAAACTAAGTAATTCGTAGACAGAAACAAGTTTCAATGTCCCACTAAGCATGCAAAAAATTGTTGTCACTAAGATTACACCTTGGCTAAGTGTGAAACTTAGCTATATTGTGAAACATGGGATCATTTTCAAGTTGTGGGTGGCTTATGGCAAAGATGAACCTCCAGAGAGGATTGGTTCCCTTGATGAACCTCCTATATACTATTGCTTTGACAAGGGAAAAGGATAGAAGATAACTATAACTAAAATTAATGATCCTAGGAGGTGATGCACCAAAATTTATAAGACTATATTGTTGTTTCAACACACAATTTCTCTCAAAAATATGCTCTACTCTATGCAAAACTTAGTTTTTGCAAGCTCACACAATAGAGTTTCATAAGAAGGTTATTGTTACCTATTTTTAACCAAGCTCAAACAAGTAGAGCTGAATTGCATTGTCAATGAGAGGTACATAGAATTCCAAAATTTCTGCTAAAAGTATTCATTGAATTCCAAAATTTGATTATGCAAATGTTTGTAATAGAAGAATTCATAAATTTGCATAAAAGAATGTTTTTATTCATATTGAAAAAAAAATCTAGCACAAGCCGAGAGTAACTCAATTTGATTGTCTTAATCAAATAATGAATACAAAATGGGATGGAATACTACACTATGAAGATAACGTAAACACAAAGGAGGGAAGCAATTCATCATTTCCTGTGATGATGAACTGCTTTTGCTCGATGTCTTCAGTTGTTGTGTCTCCAAGCTGCAACAATCTCGATTCCACGCTCCATGAACCTGCAAGATTGTAAAAAGAATGATGTTAGAGATTTACTCTAAGCAATGATAAATTACATTCTACTTCATGTCTATGCTACCAACAGGAATGTAATATATATCAATCAGGCATTCACCAGATGATTGAAAATACAAAGGTGACAATCAAGGAAACAAAGTTCAATGGAAGCTTTCAGCTTCGATTATTTTTACTAACTTGTTTGTTTCAAATGTGCAGGAACAGTTCATTATGTTCGTGATTATTTTCATCAGATATGTGGAGCAAAATGGGCTCCCACAAGGGTTGAGCCCGGCATATCAAGAAAGCATCCTCTCATTCAACATTCATACATGAGAGTTATCAAATAATCAAAATTATAGTCATCAAGAAAGGACTGTTGTAATAAGAGGAGTTCACAAGAGCAACCTTTGATTCATTGTGACAAAAACAGATTGAGAAAATCATCCTTTCACTCATCATTCAAAAGGAATGACAATACATGGAATCATAGTGAGCAGTAAGTAATACTTTTGAATGATTATATTAGAGCAGCAATGTCAATGTATTTAATCATTTATCAAAAGGAGCAGAATGAGCATCATGATGGTTGAAAAAGCCAAGATAACATTGCTAAAGTCCATATTCAAAGTTCAACACAGTCTCTTTGAAGTAAAGGATATAACAGATTTTATGAATCAAATGTAGTGCATAGTTAAGAGCCCAACATATTGCATGAAGAGAAACGAATGAAATGATCAATACTTGTCATATGTCTGTACAAGGAGTTTGGACCACACTGCCATGGATAGTCAAGAAGCATGAGTCCACCAAGAGGCACAAGCATATAGGAAAATTAATACATTCACAGTAGGAAATGGTATTTTCAAAAGTCATAAGGCAGTCCAAGCATGTATTTAATTACAATCATATATATCATCATACAGTGCATGATATAGAGGTTTCTCATCACATATCAATGAAAGACAAGTGTCAATATACGTTGTAGCTAAAGAAGATCAACATCTAAGTGAAGAATCACAATAAGACAACAACATGATATGAAGATGATCAACATTCACCAATGATATGGCCAAAAAGCATTTTTTAGATTATAATAATATGGTACCACTACTGAAGGTATGGATGTTAGAAGCTTTAGAAATCGGTCTAGAACAATGATTCATGAATACAACTTTGTTCACAGTTTCCTCCAAGTTGCAAAGTACAGTCACTTAACATTTACTACAGAGGAATATTATACCCACAATAAAACAACCACCATGCCATAACAAGCAATCATTACATCATGAAGGAAGAGGTTGTGAGATCATATTATCATGTTACGAGAAATAACAAAAAATGAAGCATGGACAGTGAGTAAATTCACAAACATTGTGAGCAACAAGGTGTATAATGAAGATTCATGTTCATGCTTTTTTAAAGTTCTTTACATCTTCATGAATATAATGAAATTGTAGCAAAATTATGAAAAGTGCTAATCTTGTTGTTGAGCACATGGCTTGATCAAAGTCATGCGATGAAGCTACAAAAATATAAAAGGTAGTTGTGTAACAAAAGCAAAGTGAGGACATTTGTAAGAATTTGTATAGGACAACCATAATGGAGATCCAACTATGACGGCCTGCAGCTGAATGGAGACTTAGTTTTGGGGTTTAACATCAAGGGGCTTTATATTGTTTTTACTTGGAAGCACCAGTCATGGCTATAGCTTTCAAAAAGAAAAATGTATTCAGGTTTCTTTCATGGAAAACACAGAATATAAGAAGAAATAATGCTTTATTTCTTCACAATAGAGAAAAAAATGACTGTGTGTTATTTTGAAGGTGTGAATGAAGTGAAATCAAAAGCATCGGGTATACTTACTAGCAATTTTCTATAGAGAAATACATTGCCATACTCGCACATGTAACTTCAAAAAATCTCCATTAATGGCCACATGATAAAAGATGTCAACAAAAGATGAAAAGAAAAGAGGATATAAAAAAAAATCTATCACAGCTGCGACTTAATGACATGGAAATACTTTTAAAATGAAATTAGAAGTGCAACAAATCCATGTAAAGCACCTACCATCAAATTCATCAAGGGATTCAATATTCACAGAGAAAGATCAATATGAAGTAGCATGAAAACGTGAGGTTTCAGACTCCAAACCCTTCCTCTCATGGTGACGCAGCTGAGCATTTTTCCTCCAAAGTCAAGTGCAAAGAGAAGTGATGATTAGGGTTTGTGCTTTGCCCTATTATTTTTTGCATGTTTGTTTTTGTTTTGTCAAACAAAACTCAAATCATAGTATGCATGGATATTGTAATATGCGTGGTCAATAAACAACATATGGAGGTTGCTTATCAAAGTCTAAACATAAACATCATGATTGAGGCCGATAGGTATTATGAATGGGGACCACTTCTCAATAAAGCAAATATTAGGTAAACACCCTTTGAAATCATGTGGTCAGTTTTCTATCAATCAAATGATCACTACTCATTCAAAATGCCCGGTCAATAAACAATATGCATGGAGGTCGACAATAATATGCATAGTGGTATTAAAATTATGGTGACCAATGCTTATTGCATAAAAAATTATGATACGTATTGAAGTGGAGATTTAATGCATGCAATGAGGAGTGCTTCACTTCACTTTTACTAAAATACAAATCAGGATGTAGAGATAACTTAAGTGCTTCCAAGGGCTTTAAATCATGCAAAGATGGGTGGAGATAACAATGGATTTTTAGTTTGCTTCAGTGTTCGATGCCTTATCATCATGCACATTATAGAGATGGAGTTCTAATCATCATGGGCGGATTGATATAAGCGAGATGGTTTTTGCATGCTTGGGCCCACTTTTTGAGGGATTTTCAGTGCATTTTGAGTGCTCTATGGATTAGTTATGAGTTGAACTTGAGTTTGGATCATCATACACTCATTTTTGCATGAGTTTGACTTTCTTTTTAGGGATTTTTTCTTTTTCTCATGGATTACTTTGGAGTTATCATTTTTACACTAAGATTGACTTTCAGTTTCATCTTCATGCCTTTGAGAGGCTTATTGTATAAAGTGAAATGACTTAGTCATTTTTCATTAGTTCTTGTTTTTCAGCCTTTGCATTCTGCAAAGTGAATTATCATGTAACTCAACTTTTAGTTTTAGATTAGTACAACAACAGGTTTACAAGTTTATTTATTCATTTTGCAAAGATTCCTTCAATTGCAGTGAAATCAAAAGTCTACCTTGTCATTATGTCGTTTCTATGAATGATTTGATAAAGTTTACTGTGTTTAAATATCATAACCTTTAAAATCTTTGTCTCATTTATATTTGCATGCATTCAAATAGTAAAAATCACAGGTCTAAGGTTGTGTAAAAGAATAATATTATGCTTTGTTGAGAAAACCCTGTTTTCCTTCAAAGGTGGTTTATTCACACCTTCCTTAGAATCATTTTTGTGGTCAAAATGTTAAAATCAACTTGTGTGGATGGTTTTTTTGAAATTTATTGTGAATCACAATTGCAGATCTTTATCAATTAGGCGCATCACCACTAGTTTACAATTTTACATGCATTCATTATACATTTCTATCCCTTTTCCAACAAGTTACCAATTTATTAATTTAGGAATCATATAGGAACCAGCCTAGAATCTGGAGGTCTATCTTCACCATAGGAATACCCATAGCCTGAAGATAGTTCCCATGTTTCAACAGTTTGTTGAATTTAATCATTCAAGCACTTCGAGTGCAATTTGTTTGACAAGTTATATTTCACATTTTTTGAAGGAAAACTAAGTGTTTCCACAAGTACAATTGCTAAAAGTGTTCACACAACCTATGACCTATATGAGTTTTGCTTATTCCAGTATAAAATTGAAATGTAAAAAAAATGTGTAGGTGATGACAAAATGGAGAATGTATGCACCCATCTTCCTTATTTCATTAGGAAAAGAGATCCCTAAAGGTAGGATTGACTTTCAACCCTTAAGTGAGTCAACCCCATTGGAGATCTTGGTTATTTTCCTTATGACAAGACGGGGTAACTAAAATGCACTTTGGGGAGAAAAACTAAAAATACTAAATGATCTCAATTATATAATGTGAAACTTGAATCATCAATTTAAAGCATAAAATAATTAGAAAAAGTAGACTTTCGGCATATCTGAGAAGGGTAAGTTGATGTGTACCAGCCACCAAAAGTTGTTGTTGAGTGTCCTCCTGGGAAAAATTCGCCCTAGGTTGTATGGGTCCTAATATAGGATCCAAAATCTGATTTCATAGTCCTCTGCTCTTGGATCTACACTCCTAATTTCTCTGGATCTCACAGTTGGAAAGTCAGAAATAAATTTTGCAATAAGATTTTGTGACTTGACACTTTTGATGACAACTTTGACAACTTTGCAAAATTGTACTTTTGATCAATCTTCAATCCTTCTTCGCCTATAAATCTACACATACAAAGAGAGGAGGAATTGTTTGTTTTTGGTGAATAGGGGTTTTCCTTGGTCAAACCCCATTTTGGTAATTAAACCTTGAAACGAAATAATGATAAAAAGAAGGAATGATGAATGAACAAAGCTTGTTACACCTCACCAAACCCTTTAATGGTTTCCCTTAGAGGACTAGAGTCTAACACATCACTCCAAGGATTGGATGCTTGATTTGACACTTGATTTGATGCTTGAAAACTTAAAACCTGCATCACAATGTTAGCTCCAAAAACATGCATGAATGCAAATAAATCTTGGCATCATGATAGGATCTTGAATGTTGTTGTAGATTACTAATAAATCTGCTCTTGAATGCTCTTAACAATAATCTTTGCTCTTGTGAAATTTGAATTATGCAACTTCTTAATTCTAGCCTTTGAATTGATAAAAAGACCTTGTATTTATAGATAATTTTCTAATTTTTCGACAATTAGACATCAAAGGCCAACAATTGCAATTTGAATTTGAATCATAAAAATACCTCCAAAAATATATTAAAAAATGGGGTCCTAAGTCTAAGGAGGAGACATTCGCCCTTGGGCGAATGGGTCCTAGGCCTTAAACCTAAGACCCATTTTCCGAGATGTGTAATTTGATGTTTGCAATTGTTTAATGCATGTTCCCCTTTCATAAAACATGATTGATTAGGCTTTTAAATGCATAATTGGGTCATTTAGAGGCTTAATTAAGTCCAATTTATTAAGGAGAGACAAACAAAGTGAGAAAATGTAAAGGAGTACATTTTTCGTCACTACAAAAATGTTTTCAAAATGAAACATAATTCAAGGATTTGAGATTGCAAAATCACATAAATTAGATCAAATCATTTAAAAGACATTTAACACATGAATTTGAGAAGGCAAAACATGTTTTTATTGAAAAATAGGTCATGGTACAAAATTGAAAATAGTTCAAAATTACATAAAATTGTTATTTCAACATTGAATATCTCTCTCTAAAACCGAGTTACAAACTACCTTTTCTTGCTTAGAGCAAAAAGAGAATAGAAAGAACTAACTATAATCAGACTTGGGTGCCTAGTTTTGATGAAAACCCCTTCTTTGAAACTAAGCTTGTCTTCAAGGAAGAGGTTGAGTCTGCATGCTTGAACTAGGCATTTGAGTGTGGGACTCCTTTTGAACTAGTTGCTAAACATGCAAAAATTAGGGAGGTGAGTTGAATTTGACTTCTTGACTTGATCCCTCTTGCATGCACCTTGAAATGTGCTCCAACTGATAATGATAACTAAACTTTATCAAGTCCTCAAAAAACATGCTTGATGTTGATTGGGGGAGCTACCTTCAATCAATTTTGCATGAGGTTTTTTGGATTCTAGGTGTATAGAATAAAAAAATCCTCTATTTTAGGGCTCAAAACTACCCATAATTGCTTGCTCATGTCTTCAAACTTCACCTAATTCAAGTCCCACCCATGCAACCTCTTTATCAACTCCTAAACTAGTTGTCTCCAAACTAAACTTCTAGCCTCCTTTTGTCATTAACTCGTGAATGCCCTTGCATGATGATAAGGCATGTGTTGGAGTTACTTGAAGATGACTAGTGCTTGAAGGTGGCGTAGGAGAACTCTTTAGGTTTAATAATTAAAGCATGCTTCAAAACTTCAATTTATCTCTTATATGTCTTGCCCTTTTCATGTCTTTGGTCATAAGAACTAAAAAAAGATTTCATGGCATGCTCGTGGGATGTTGAAACTTGTTTCAATCTACAAATTACTCAATTTTCACTACTGTCTTGGACTTGTGCATATTTAGAAAAATTAGTTTGTTATCAAATAACAACAATCAAGATAATGAACCATGTAAAGTTGGGATTTTAAATTTGGACTTGTGCATATTTAGAAAAATTAGTTTGTTATATTAATGAAAACATATAATAATCATATTATACATACCAATTATGTTTTATGGTCATTGTTTTCTTGTTAGTCTTTAAAATATAGTTTCTATATTTTTGTATGAATTATACAATGTGAATCACATACACAATATTAATACTCAACGAGTAGTAATATTGTTGCAAAAGGCAAAATTTATAAGATATTGGAAATGTCATATATTATAATTAGTAGTTGAACATACAAGGGAGAGGGGTCAATAGTCATGCAAGGTCCAATAGTCGTGCAATCAATTGTGATTATAATACCCAATAGTTGTTTATATAATGCCCAATAGTTGTGATTTGACTACCCATAATTAAACAAAATGTATTCCTTTGATCTAAAAAGCAACCAATCATGTGATGCCACATCAACACTCAACTACCCATTATGTGAATGCACAAGTATTGGTCTCACTTTTTTTTGGGGTCTTTTTGGACACCTTGACAAAAAACATGCTAATGTGGTATCATATTTGATGATGTCGCCCTAAAACCTTACTTATAAAAAGGGGACTTGCCAAGTAAGCTTCTATAAAAAAATTGAGAATGATTTGAAATTTCATAAGATAATTAGAAGCACGAAGTTACAATGCACAACTACTAGATCCTCTCCCCTAATGTTGTCAAAGAATATTAAAATATATGCATTTAAGTAAAAATGATGATTCATGATTCATGTATATATTTTAAAAGCAAGTGAATCATAAATGAAATCAATATTATAATACTATTTTATGTGATATTGACAAATATAGAAATTATTGTTTTGTGACAAAATAAATAGATTTTGAATATTCTATTTGAATGGTATGGGGCAAACATTAGAATTGATTAAATTAATCAATTATTTAAATCTCAAAATGATCAACATAAAATTCAAGCACAATATTGAACTACAAAAAAAATTGATCTAGACAATGATGAATCAACTCAACACATTGCATCATTCTTCCACCATCGATGTTAAAAACTAAATACCTTGATCCTCTACATTTAATGTATAAATACTTATAATTATCAATCTAACTATAATTAATTTAAATTAATTAATTAAATTTATTTAATTGATTAAATGTTTTTTATAAATTAAAATAAACTACATAAAAACTAATCCCAACTTTCGTAAATACTGAACAGAGAAAATTAAAAGTTGAAATCGCCTTGAAATGCGGAAGTACTCCCAAGCAAAATTCCGTTTCCATGAATTGCATGATAATTCTATTTCTAATTTTGAACCTCTATAGCTTCAGGATAAAAGAGCAAATAAGTTTTAGGAAATCTTATCAGTAATTTGAAGACTCGTATATACAGCCAGACACAAAAGGCTTTTTTTGAATCCAAACCTGCTGATGTAATATTATTTGTATAATATAATTCCATTTACAACAAAAAGGAAACGTGCCCATTAAAAAATATTGGCCCAAAAATGATGTACACAGCATCCAGTTTTTTTCATTGTGCAATGTCTTCAAAGAAACTCTGAGGAAGACTAGGAGGGGGGCGCAAGTTTGCCACACGTTTGAACTGTGCAATCAGCCAACAAATGATATTATTGATTATTGATTATATGATTATGATACATTATAATCAAAGGTGTGTGTTAAATCTAGGAAATAAGAATATAGCTAAAAAGCAATAAGCACCTTGAGTTGCCGATATTTCTCCCTTATTGCCATGAATGCAGAACCCCTTCTCTTCATTTGTAAGTCATAAATTTCAGTCACACAATCCTTGAGTTGGGATGACTTATAGCCGGTGCATTGTTGCAAAGTTGAATTCTGAAAAGCAAGAATTACAAAACAAAAAGCAAATGAAAATTAACAATTATCCATTCCATTGATATATATGCTGGTTATAAAGAGCATCAAACTACAAAACCAAGAATTTTTCTTTTGAAAGCGTATGATAAAATCTGAAATTGTTAGTACCCAAGGGCATGTCTTAAAGTTGAGGGTGAGCAGAGAAAGATACACAGCTGAAGCTGCTATAAGTGACGGTAAATATTGAAGGAAACTGCATTCCAATAATGTTAACTCTGCAAGATAGTTAGATAAAAACTCCATCTCCAAGGAGGGTTCCTGCAGAAATACAGTTTTAAATTAATGGGTGACATCATATTGCATAACAATCATACCAACCTACAAAATACCATGCATGAAGGCAATTAGTCACGAGCCCAATTGCTAAATTAGGTAAGCCAGTTAAGTACTCTTAAACAACTTTGTGTGGACTACACTTCTTTTAATTGCTGATTTCCAAATTTTAGTACTCACCTTGTTCGCTAGGTGAGAAGCTCGTACAAAGCGCCTGTTCAGCCATTTATATTCAGTAAGAAAGAAAGTTGAAATGATAGATGAAAAAAGAGCCAAACTCAAAAGACCAACATTTTCAAAATTTGATTACCTAAGGAAAGTTTTTATTGTGGGCATTGTCATTTCAAAATGAAGGAAGGTCAAGATGTTTCTCTCCATTGTTACCATCTGCAAAATGTCAATATGGCAATTTAGACCAACAATAAAACCAAGGGAATTTCACAAAGAGAATACAAGACTAATTGGAAACAAAACCCAGGATCTCGTTGCAGGCAGCTTAGTTAGGGCAAAACCAATTCAAACATTTCAAGAATTCATAAAAATGTTCTGTATCCACTTCCATAGGGAAAAACGCTTTGGTATAGATGTAAATACAACTACATTCGTTGTATAGGAAGGGAGAAAGCCAATGGAGCCAAAGCAAAGTTGTATTACTCTCAAACACCAAAAGAAAAATTGTTTGTTATATTGAGTTTTTAAAACAAAATATGATATCCTGAGACTTCTTTACTACAGTTTTTTTGGTCTTTTAATACCCAATAAATACCTTAAAACCTCTTTGTTAAAGATTTTCATGCTTGCCAATTCAAAATTGAAACAAAGATGAGAATACTGAACCAATCGTAAACCATAGAAACACAACATAGCAAAAGTTTTTAGCAAATAGAAATCAACATCTTTAAAAGAGTTCAGATGATAAAGATCAGACAATACATAATTTTAACACTGAGACTCATCACGTATAATATAATTAATATAAAGGGAGAAAAACTAATTATTAAATATAAAAGCTGTATGTACCTCATCCTTTGTATAAGTATTATCTGTGATATAGCAGAACTCTTCTATATGGGGAGGGCAAATTTCCTCATACTTCCTGCATATTTTAACGATACCAAATCTCAGGCCTGCCCTTCTAAGTTTAAAATAAGACATGTACTTGTAATCCTTAAAACAAATAATGAATTGGAAAAGAAATTAGCACATACGAGGCAATGAACATGCAGGTAACCCCCAGGAGTTGGAGTTTGTGTCTGCTGACAGGATAGACAGAAAGAAAACGATCGATGTAACCTACAGTTAAGTATAATGTGTCTGGTACAAGCTTGTATTCCTCTGATACCTGATATATCAAACAAACAAGCCCAATAGTAAATGTCCAAAAGCTTCTTCCACAATGCAACAATAAGGGGATCTTTTTAAGACCTGTAATGTGCTTAATAATTAAATGCCAAAAGATTTTTGCAAGATAACATTTCAAATAATGTACCTGAATTCCTATATTATCTGTACTAATAAATTTAAACTTCAAATTTTCCACAAGTTCAAATTATCTATCTATATATAGCCATATCTTTTTTTTCCCAATTTTTCGGGTCTAACCCTGAAGGGGGTCACCCAAAATATTAGAAGGAAAGGAATTAGCTAACAGTCGTATCGAAAATACATGATTTGATGCTGTATAAGTCGTTAACATTTAAGATCACCTAGGACCCATCATTCTGATGTAAATGTCACAGGTTTACATCAGCATGACAAATCATATAGGATGATCTAAAGCACAGGTGATTTGTTGAATTCATCAAAAATCTTTTCCAGAAACTTCCACTTGAAATAAAAATAATTTCTACAATCAACATAATCTCTTTTAAATTTTAAAAATTCGCACCTCTACAAGCCAATCTACGAGTATCCCTCGCATATTAGGAGTGATGTCCTGCTGCAGAGTCTCCATGAAATTGCTTTTGGGTTTCTTCTTCAACTGAAACATGGCGCCAATATAGCCCATGAATTGATTGGAAAGAAGAATAGTAAATAGTGTCTTGTAGGAAAATAAACATTGAGAAAATTCTCACAACTTTAACCAGAGTCTGGAAGCAAATGGCAGCTAAGTTAAAATAGAAGCTGATCTAAGTTCCAATTTATACAATCCATACCTCGGCAATCCGCAAATGGTTATAAATATCTTGGACATAGCTGCTACACATCTGAGGGTCATCCCTGTCACCACCATCAATATCTGCATGCACTTCATCACTCTCATTCGTCTTGGCCTTTCCACTCTCATTTGCCTTCGCCTTTCCAACCTCATTCACGCATTCACCCTCAACAACCGGAGGCAGAGCCACGATCTCATCAGAAGGCTTGGATAAGGCCAAAGTCCTGGCATCCTTTCGCAACCTTGTTTTCACTTTTTTTGTGCCCTTCCCCTTGTTTCCCTGGACCTAGAATCAACCAAAAATTAAAATTAAACTATGCAATGAGGGCCAACATATTTTTTCTTAAAAATAGTTAAGTATTAATACCCAGATGTCGACAAACACATGGAGCTCAACGCTGAAATCTTAAGCCACAAGACAGTAATATCATATGAAACTGAGGTTTGAGGGTTAATGGCGGAGAAAAGAAAGTCAATATAAGTTGAGCTCAATTAGTAATTCATCAGAGCTTTCGTGATAAAAAAATATGTATTCAAAATCCCCAAGAAGCAAATTAAATTGTGTAACAAAGGTCAAGATAGTTTTTTTATTTCAAACAGTCAAAAGGAATAAATCCTCAGATGGGTTCAAGCTCGCGGAGAGCAATCAACACTGATAACTTAAACCAGATAACAGAAACGTCATCTGAAACTTAGGTTGGGGCGCTAATTGATGATAATAGTTTTGAGACTTGGCAAAGCCATTTTAAGCTTGAACTTGGACTCAAACCAAAAGACAGAAGGGGACGGGGATGAAATCAAATTTGATGAGCTTAAGCACTGAATTTCATAGATTTCGCAATAAAAAGAAGTGCTCAAAATCCTCCAGAAATTGAGTATTTAAACAGAAAGAAACACAGGCACCCTTGAGCTAGGCATTTAAGAATCAAAATTGACCCACAATTTTGATATACTTGACCTAGGAATTTAAGACAAAAAATTGAATCAGAAATTTACCCAAAATCTTGATTTACAAAACTACAAAATGGGTTCCGCTGACTCTGATTTTTTTCTTTTATTTCATCTCTTCAGAGCCAAGAATTTGAAAACCTCCATCATCATCATAGAAGTGAAGGCGTAGTATGCAATCGCATTGTTACCTTTGTTTGAGAGCAATCAACAGGCGATGCCAGCACTGTGTTCGTCACATCACCTAACACGGCTCGCCTTTTATTGTGAGGCTGACTATTCCCTCGGCCATTCTCATCCTGAGCAGCTCGCTTAGGGGGTGTAGATCTGCTTCTGTTATTCTTCTCCACCGCTGCAGCGCGGGCCCTGGTGATGGGAGCACGCCTTTCCTCTTCCCTCGCACACATCCTTCTTCTTCAACTTTAGATCCACTTCTGTCACAGCATATAACAATTTTTTCAAGAAAATGTCGCAGACAATGTGAGCTCCAGCTGTGGAAGTGAAGAATATGAGGTCGAAATAGAAATAGATGACAGTTTAGCATTTGGGATTGAAATGAATGGAAACTTGAAAGTTGAAAGTTCCCTCTCGTTTGGGCTTAGCGCGCCTGCTTTCGAATTCTAATTTCTCTGCCCCGCCAAAACTCGTCTAACCAAAAGCTCTTGTTTGCCATTTAAAACTTTTGTTCTTCTATTTCTAATTATAATGGCGGCGACCCCCGCGCTGGGTACCCATTAAATTTCAGCTTTAACGTTTCTTTTATATTTTTCCCGTTAACAAGTTGGCATCTCGTGGGCTTTCATACATTTCTTACAAAGACTCCTGGTTTCTCGAAGATTTGTCCTAGACGATATTTTTAAGCCTCAGAAGTAATTCTATAAAGAAATAAATGTTTCATAAATAAATTTAATTGGGCTAGCCGCTAGGGGGAGAGGGGCGACATGCTAACTTTGCAAGTATGTAGCAGTTTTTTAGAAATGTGAAATTGTCTCTTATCTATCTATAATTAAAGGTTGGAGGTGTGACTCATCACACAACTTGTCACATCACCATGTCTAGTGAGAAGTGTCCTTTAAATAAATTTTTTAAGATTCGACAAAAACTAAATCATGGAATCCCTAGTAGTTGAACAAAGAAATCGTGTATTTTTAGAACAATATTGTGTTTTAATTTAAAATTTAATTTATATGCAACCTAAATGATCTCTTCCCTTTTGGTAACCATAAATCTTGTTCTCTCGAACTTGTATATCCAACACAAATGACCCAAGGTGAACGCAAAAATACTCTCTATTGTTATAAAAAATAATATATTATTATTTTAAATATAGCTTATATTCAACTTTAAATGATTATTAAACTTTTTTACTACCTTTCATATTTCATGATAGAATATAAGGTGTTTATTGTGCTCCCTTTTATATTTATTATGAGACAAGCATATAATATGAAGTACTTTAATGCATATATTATCATCCCAATAGTTGTACACAAAAGTGTTGAAAGTGTGAAAATACACAAGAAGCGGGATCAAATAGCAAATAAGAACACCTTCCACATACAAGAGTTGTAAACAATGATTTGCTACTTCCTCAAAAAAAAAAATGCAATATTATTGAATTGCTAGAGTTACTAGAATTACTAAATAATACAATGGAGGAGAACATTTATAAGAGAAAACCCTAAATGAAAAAATGATTAGATCATGACAAGTATCGACATCACATGTGATGAGACATACTGATCTAATAATAGCTCAATATAATAAAAGACAAAAGTACTCTTGAGATTAGTTTAAGTGGATAAAATGAAATTAGTCTAATAATCAATTAAAAATTAACTAAGTATTAGCTAATTGTTACACCCTGGATTTTGATTTGCAATTACTTTTAACTTTTACATTAAAAATGTGTTTTTGATATTAGTGGATGATTATATGTTAATTGATAGTTTCATAAAATTATAATGCAATGCAATGTGTTTCAATTTTAATGATTATTATTTTTAATCAAGACTATGATGTTGTGACTAACAACGGACTAACTATGTTATTGGTTTTCTAAGTAGAATGCAGGATAATTTTTTTACCCTTTTGGATGGAGAGGGAGAGTATCACCAGAGAGAAGAGTATAAGCATGGGTAAACAAATGGGTTGATGCTAATTGAATTGAACACACACCCTCACGTAAAATTATGTATCAAGTTTGGGTAAGTAACCCTAGTATTGACATTGAATTTATTTTGTGTTTTGGCTAAGTATGGTCGAGTCATAAGGTTAGGTTAAATTTTATACCTATAATTAAAGTTTGAAGGTGTGACTCGTCACACAACTTGCCACATTAGCATGTCTAGTGAGAAGTGTCTTTTAAATAAAAATTTTAAGATTTGACAAAAACTAAATCATGGAATCCCTAGTAGTTGAACAAAGAAATCATGTATTTTTAGAACACTATCGTGTTTTTGTCATGTCCCCGAAATGGAACACTAAAATTACTAGGCATTGAAATACAAATACATAAATACCATACATATTAAAACATAAATGCAAATAAATAAATAACAATTTTATTATAATTATCAAGATACAAATACCAAATCCAATAAATATCCAAGTATGAGTAATTGCAAATATTATTATAATATTAAATTGCAATTTAAATATTATTATAAATAATATTATGCCAATCATCAAATATAGAAATTGGCATTATTTACAATTATTTGATTATTCAAATTCATAAAGCAATTTTATCCAAAGCTATAAAATAATGATTATTGTATCTAATTATTATTATAATATATAATACTTCAAAGTATATATATAACCAATATAAAAAACAAACATACATAGTTGAAGGAAGATATGATTATTAAAAAAGATGATTATCAACTAATCAGCAACTTAGTATCTTAAATGTAATAAAGGCAAAGCAACATAGAGGCAGTGATTCATATAAGAAACAAGTCATAAGGATATGCACTGATTAATAATCCATAAACAATAATAAATGTTGGTTACTAAAGGACATGTCCCCCTACGTGGACATTGCTCCTCAAAAAGACATGACCTTCCCTTATGGCATTAAGATATAAGAGGTATAAGACGTGAAGAGAGGGGGGGATGGATTAGGAAGTATTTTGGTATCACATAAGGAAAGGTAACTACATATCAGAAAATCAACAATCGCTAGAGACAAAGAAACGGATGAACAAGGGCATTGCATATTCTAAACAACAAATCATCTATAAAAATATTCTCTAAAAATCAGAGCATCATGGCTGGGGAAGTTGAGAGGGTTTCAGCAGATCGAACCAAAGCTGGAAGAGAGGCTTTTGCAAATCGGGATTCAGATAAGTATTTAATAAATTCATATAATAAGTTTGGTAAATATATGTTAAGGATACAAATAAGTAATTTTGTATTTGAATAATCACTCATGAATTAAGGATCTAAACATGATGAATTAATATTATAAATATATATATAGATATGTTGATATACATATATATATATATATGAAACTATTATAAATTGACAAATAGAAACAATGATGCATATATATTCATATAAGGTATAGATGGATATTATTTACGATTGGTTATACACATATATATCTATATGCATTATTCTCAATTATGCAATAATGATGTGTGCAACAATTATTGAACCTTATAAGCAATTATGATTCTTTAATAGATGAAGGGAAAATAGTTTCTTATTTATTTGATTCATACTAATCATCTCTTTTACGTGTTAAGGACAGATGGATCAATTAGGAGGAGAATGAAATCGGGATTTCAGATATCCTTGTCAATATAGCAACCGACAGATGAGTATGAGATATTATGTTTATTATTCTTGTAGTATGTTATATCTTACTATGGTATGCAATTATATATATTATTAGTCATAGATAACAACTCTGTATATCTGAGTTATCAATTATTGCTAAATATGAATAATGGATCTATGTCACTGATTTGATATGTAAGAACAAAATATGTGTCTTGTTGAGCTATTATGACTTTACCTTGAAGAATAGACTTCAGGCCAAAATTCCCTTTTGCTAGCACTCAATAAGTACTGTGCGTTTGTGGAGGGAAAAGTGGGTAAATCGCTCCACTAATGGAGGGTCCCAAGATGGGTGGAACACCTTGAGGGAGTCCACTTTGAGATGCGTTCACACGCCCTTTTACACAGTAAATTGCCATCCCATGAGGATAGGAAAGAGGAGACAAGGCGAGATTCTATTCCGATCAAGAGTAGGAAGTCATGTTAGTTTATGCCTTAGATGATAATGCATTTAATTGTCTTATTCTTAAAATGTTCAATCTGAAATGTATCTAATTGATTCTTGATTTAAGGAATTAGGGAAAATTTAGGTTATCCCATAAAGGGGACATTACAGTTTTTATTTTAAATTTAATTTATATGCAACCTAAAAGATCTCTTCCTTTTTGGTAACCATAAATCTTGTTATCTCGAACTTGTATATCTGACACAAATGACCCAATAGTTGAACACAAAAATCCTGCTTATTGTTATAAAAAATAACATATTATTATTTTAAATACAACTTATATTCAACTTTAAAATATTATTAAACTTTTTTACTACCTTTCATATTTCATGATAGAATATAAGGCATTTATTGTGCTCCCTTTTATATTTATTATGAGACAAGCATATATGATGCAGGAGCATCTATGGATACTAGCAATCTTACATCACCAAAAATATTGTTATTTTATTTTTGTTTATTTTCAATAAGGGCGTAGGGGTTGGGAGAATAAATATTTTGATTTGCAACTTTTTAATTTCCCTTGGGGTGAAATTGCAATTATAATTTTGGTGGGAATTATGCATTTATGAATATTTTCTAAGGAAAATTTGGGAAAATACCCCTCTTGGCGTCCCATTCATGGTGGGGACCACTGGGGTGCATGTTCAAGTGCATGTTATGCATGTATTTGCATGTTTGTGCCACAAGCTTTGTATATTGTTGCATGTTTGTATTTGGAGCCATCGGGGCCACTGAAAATCGAATAAGGTGTCGTAATTGACCAAATTTGATTGGCCATGGTTTAAGTTCCCATGTGAAGGCCATATGAGCATTGAGTGCTTTTATTATTTTTATGATTATTTCTCTAAATGGGGAGTGGGTTTTCCAAGGAGGTGTTTTTCTTGTGGTTTTGGAAAACCATAGTGGTTTTTTCATTCTAAAACTTCTATATTATGATGTCTTGTCATTAGGGGAGATGACTTTGGGAATTTTTACAAGTGAGATGGGGAGATGCTTCCAAATTGAAAAGAGGATTTGAAGACTCCATTGTTGCAGATTTCTATTTGCATAGAAGCCCATGTTTTAGGGAGCTGGTGAGCTCCACATTTTGGGAGATAGTGATCTAGTGAAGTCCATGTGAAGGGAACTTGAGAGTTTCAGCTAAAAGATACCAAGAAGACATTTTTGTTGCAGGTTTGGAGGTGTGTCACGACAGCAAGAAGATTGATGATTTCATGGTTTGATTGCAACAACAATTTTTAATAATGAATGCAAATTGAAGGAGCTGGAATCAAGTGAAAGAAGAGAGATTGGGTGAAACCATTTTATATTTGATTTTTGCTGTCATATTTCAATCTCATATCAGATTTGTAATTTTTGTCATCAACCATATGTCTGTGAAAACATGTATTTTCAAAAATGCTTCTTGTTATGTAATTGAAGGAGATTTTGAATGAACAAAGAAGAATACTCCTTGCATATTTTTGTGTTGTTTCAAATCATTTCTAAGTTGAATTTTCAGATTATTGTGAGTATGTGAATGAGGGTTGGTTTGTTCATACATTAGTGGTATCATGGCGGGAGTTCCTAACTGTGCAGGCAAAAGTGCCAATGTGAGATAGTTTGCACCAAGACTTACAGGTGGAAAATGAAGTTAGAGGATTAGAGTGCGTAGATGGATCGCTGAGCGTGAGGCATTCTATACCAAAGAAGATGGGATGGGTCATGAGGAGGTCTATAATAATTTTGTTCTGAGAACAATATTGGGAAGAAGTGGAAAATAGGAAGTACCATGAAGAATTTGAAAAGCTGGAGGCTGAATGTAATGTCCCCAATGTTGTGAGCATCAGAGTTTGGTGGATTTAGCCTATTCCCGACCCTTGTAGGCTACTATGTCTAGTTAGAGGGTCTCTTTTGGCAATAATCAGAGGAATCTCTCCTTCAACGTCTTGTGTGGGTTCAAGCTTACCTTTCAGTTGACTCAGTTTCACATACTTACTATTTATAGTAAGTCAGCCGGCAAGCAATTCTATTTATAGCAGGGCACCTAGAGTTCACATTTTGGCAGTGTCGATTCCCAAATTCAATTGAGTTGGTGAAATAAGGAGTTTTGCCTAAGTTATAATGTTTAATTATTATTAAAGGTGACTTTAATAATAATTAATATTTTAATATTATATTATAATATTATATTTGCACTTTATCACTTGAGGGTCCATTCATCATTAAAAAGGGGGCCATTTTAATTAATTACTTGAGCACCAATTTCAAGGACATATTTTAATATTCCAAAGTGCAAACATTTTATTAAAATGTTTAAAAGGCAAATTAGGGGATTGGTCAATTATCTTTTATCCCACGTTGGTGAGAAAAGTGTATGAGTCCCTCCAGGAAAAGTATAAAAGAATCTTAAGGGGCTCATTAGTAGGATTCAGAATTGATTATTTGATATTTGTTTGATAATTTCTCATTGGCGTTTAGAGAAGGGAGCCCAAGGGTTTATGCCAGCGTATCCGCTTTGGAGAATGAAAACTCTCCATTGTATCAGCATTCTAAGGTTGTGGAATATCAGCTGAAGGTGTTCATTGTTGGCTTCATCCAGAAGTCAAGTCTATGCTTCATCAGATTTATTGCTTCAGATCTATAGGAGATTGTATTTCCGGGTATGCACATACTTGTAAAAGCTTTGGAAGAAAATCAATAAATTAATTTCATTGTTGCAGTAGGGTTTATGTTTACATTTCTTGTATTTGATTTCTTGACTAGCAATCTGTGAGAAAATATGAAAAAAATTACAAACCCTTATCATTCAGCATAAAAATCAGAAGTAGAGAAAGGCAAGTCTCTTACAGTGGTATCAGAGCCTGAATCCTGCCATCCTATGTGGGAAATAAATTTTATGAGCAAGAAAAACTTCTTAATATTAAGGGTTTTTAGTTGCAAACAGAAATTTCTGGGAATTTGGGGTTTTCACAGATCTGGAGAAATATCTAGAAAATATTTTAATTTGACAGGGTTTCAGAAATCAGAGAAGGTTTTATGAAGGATTCCAAAATTGAAAGGAAATTGTGGTTCTTTTGAGCAAATCTATACTGCCAGATCATCAGTTATATTGAAGCTACTAAGAGTCGTGGATACTCAAGGTGCTGGAATAAGACGAAAGACTTGGATGCCACCTGTGCACAGAAGTAATCGATGTCAAACAAGAAACACGACACTCATACTTCATTCTAAGGCATTGACTCTAATATGCAATATTTGTCGGAAGCTGCTTTGAATGTGGAGAAATTTGAGTCTTACCCAGCCGTCAAAGATAAAGAGACAAAGTGATGACATGAAGCTGAGTCACATCTTCAAAGAGACGTGATTAATTAAAGCTCTGAATATTATATTCATTTAGCAATTTATGAGATTGAGGAAGACACATTTTAGATACAGACAAAAAGATTAAAGCATCGATATAATATTATGATCAAGAAAATCGTGGAATGCAAGATAAAACGATTTGTGGAAAAGCACGATTTCATCACGTCATAAGTGGAGGCCGCTTATTTATTCAATGGAATCGTGGTATTTGTAAAGAGTAAATTGGCATGAGATTATAAGAAACTGCCTGGTCTTCAATAATACTGCCGCACAGCTTAAGCTTGTCACAAGTACAGAATAAGTCTTCCTAGCCTCAGGGAAGTCAGGTTGCAGAGGAGAGAATCATTGTGGAATATGTGGGTCTGCTTAGTAGGAGATATTTAAAATATCGGGTCCTGCTTGACATCTTTCTATATTCCCAAATTGAAGGAGGTGCTATATTCAAATAAGAGTGCCGAGAATATTTGAAGGGAATACGTGGACTCCATCCTGAGTCGGGAGTAGCTTAGAATAAGACGTCAGAAACTGGAGGTCGATATATGAAGGAGCTGCATCGAATGGGACAATAAGTCAAGTCAATGCTTAGGAGACTAAAGAAATCGCGGTAGAAACAAAATTGTTTTCTCAGCCATTGTCAGGTAGATGAGACGATAGGAGAAAGACAACAATTCAATTTAGTCACTCCATTTTAAAATATCCTCTGTCAAAAATATAATTGGCACTGTCATATTTGATTAATTAAGGTTGTTAAGATTGTTCTTCCGTCCCCTTAAGGTTCCAACAGCCATCAAAATTATCGGCTTAGAGCATAATCGAGAGCTGCTTTGTATACAATGACTATCCTCTAGTGATTGAAGTTGCGGGTCTACGAGAGTGCCTGACGGGAGCTGCTTGATACCGTAGTTAAGTTTTCAATTCATCACTTAATCTACCATCCAGTTTATTATTTGACAATAAAGGCAGAAAGAATAGAAGAGTTTTGTATTTGGGACAACACCACAGGCCAGCTTGGGTTTAGAGAATCAGAGGCAAAGTCTGTGTTTGCACCAGCTAGACAAGACGTCTCAAGAAGGCATCAAATTAGGTTCCATTCATATGCACAAAATTGTAATTGCAATTCAGTGGGTCATTGCAGTCCTAGGCAGTAAGTTGTAGTCACTAGTGGTTGGACTGTGCATTGTACAATGTGATATTTGCATATTTATAGTGGAAGGCTTGCATATTATTAACTCTCATTGAGAGTGATCTGTTGTAAGGGACTGGCGAGAGTTGAAATCAATTGAAGTTTATTCATTCTATGTTGTTAAGAGTTTGACTGCAAACTGGTTGTCATAATGCCAACTAGCTGAAGCTGTATATTTGCATCATCTGATTGCATTAAGTCAAAATGAATATTGCAATGCTTCCATTACGGTTATTAGTAGAATGCAATTAAGAGTCATTTATGTTCATGATATCATCTTATGCATTAAAGTTACAAAAAAAGCCAGAAACAACAGTTAAGATTTGCATGGAAATTATTGACGAAATTCTTGAGTTATACATCGAAGATATCATCCAACTCTTGAGAGATAGTTCAGTGATCAACACTCATCTTTAGCAGAACTCAATTGGAAACTAGCTACATATAGATATTGTAAAAAGGGTTGCATCAATGGCTGCCTATAGCCGTTATAGAACTGAAGATGGAAGACTATTACCTACCTTTCTTCCCACCCTACCACAGAAGGAAAAGTCTATACAGGAACTCATGGCAGAGCTCACACAAGCTATTCAGGATTATGACAAGAGTGTGACTAGGCTTCTACAGCATCCGGAAAAATTGGATTCCTTGTTTGCAAAGAAGAAGAAATCAAACACTAATGCAAATAACCTTATCAATACACAGGAAATGGAAAGGAGGATGAAACTCGAGGAGAATGTTGGTACTCTTAGCACCCAAGAAGTTGTTATCAGTCATGCTAACAATTCTGTTTTTGATAACAACAGTCTTTTCTTTGAGCATAACAATGGGTTAGGTGTCATGGCCACTGCGGAAAATGTTGTGGGAGAAACTTTGAATGTTGACACGCAAAATATGGATGTAAAGCATGGAGATTACACAAAAGGGTGACCAATAATGGATCTGATTTACATGACAACAGTAGTAAAACTTTGCATCAGCTTGAGACAACAGGGGCTACACATGTGCAAGATGCTACTATTGAGTTGTTACATGAAAGTACTCAGGAATTGGGTACTAATGATGCATTGTATCTTGAGGATTCATGTCATGGTGAGTCTGATTTTCCAGACCAGACCTTAGACAACAAGTTAGAAGGTTCAAGTGTTGGCACAAAATCCCAGGATCATGAGTTGGATGGTGATCTAGTTGCATTGGAAGTGGAAGTGTGTGAAGATACTGTCATATCGGCAGCTTCTACTTTATTAGTTGAGCCATCCTTTGAGGTACATAACAGCAGTACCTTAGATGTTGAGGTGTGCATGGATGAAAGCACACATGATGCTGCTTATCATGTAGTGAGTGATGACGAATCAGCCTCATATCATAGTGCAGCTTGTGAACCGAAAAACTTGTATGGGGGTCATAAGCTACAGAGTCATCATTTGGTTGGGCAACTAAAAGTGAATGACAATATGATTGCCACAACCATTGAGCATTTTGATGTTGCTCGTCAGATGTTGGCTACCTATGGTTGGAGTACTCCTTTGATAGATGAGCATGGTGATAGTGGTTTTTCCCTTGCAGAGATACATGCACTTCGAGAAGCAATTGGAATGATGAAACAAAATTACCTAAAACTACTTGCGGACAGGGATTTTCTTCTCGAGTGGGATTGTATTTGTTATGATGCACTAAAGAGGGAGGAGGAGGAGGTTGATGAGCTCACTCGTGAGCTTGAGGTGACTATGGAATCATTGTAGAGTGCCCAGTTGGCCCTTCAAGAGTCATAGTTACGGATGGAGAAGCTTACCATGGCGTTGAGTTTAGCACAATCTTCACCATCTTTTGATATAGTTCAGATTTCCATGGTAGCAGTTGGTGAGGAGCATACACCCATGGTTCATAGCTGTGAGCAGGTTGAGGATGTGGTTACGTCCATCACAGATTTGGGTGCAGTTAATTCTGATGGGATGAGTGTTTTGGTTGAGAGCTCTTGTGATGAGATAGTTGATTTTTTTGAGAGTTGTGTGACAGATCACATCACTACTCCATCGTCGTCACAGGAGATATGTGGGGCATCATCCAGTATGGAGATTTGTACTTATGCTGATTTGTTTCCCCGGGACTATGATGGTCAACCATTGATAGAGGTGGGAGCATTTTATCTTGATTGCATAGTGAGGAGTGTTCATCACTTCTCCCTTAGCCCACACGCTGAGGATTTGATGATGCATCAGTGTGGTTTGGTTCCGGAGTTATACCATCCATTTTGGGATGGGTATTCACCATCTTTAGAAGATGGGATTAACAATTGCAAGCGCCAGACTCAACGGTTTGTGGGGAATTACTTGCAGGGACAACTATTAGTTTTACATCATGCTAATATGTATCCAACAAGGTTTACTACTTCTATGTCACAAAGTTTTCTTATGGGTACATGGTTACAGGGTGACTATGGTATTAGTAGGCATGATGGCTTGGTTAGTTATCACATCCATGAGGGTTTTGCAGAGGACAAAGAGAGATTTGGTGTAGCAGATGTTGCTAGATGTTTTTATCTCCACATGACAAATGGATGTGAGTGCAGATTGTATTGGGATCCCAGTGGTGACAGTTTTGGCATAGAGTATTAGATGGGTCCCATTGGGTTACTTCACCATTCCCAGCATGGTGAAGTTGGAGGCAATAGAGCGTAGTGGAAGCCTGAGGATGACAGACATGATAGACTTTCATTCTAGGTTTGGGATCCAGGGATAGCTTGCGTAGTTGTGTTTTTGTTGATGCTACTAGAGACAGTTAGAGATGTGTGGGACACTTCACAGTTCTTCTTTTGGGCCTTCTGAGGAGTTGGGTTTCTTTATAGTAGAGATTGCTTGAGGACAAGCAATTTCAGGGAGGGCGGATTGTAATGTCCCCAATGTTGCGAGCATCAGAGTTCGGTGGATTTAGCCTATTCCTGGCCCTCGCAGGTTACTATGTCTAGTTAGAGGGTCTCTTTTGGTGATAATCAGAGGAATCTCTCCTTCAGCGTCTTGTGTGGGTTCAAGCTTAGCTTTCAGTTGACTCAGTTTCACATACTTACTATTTATAGTAAGTCAACTGGCAAGCAATTCTATTTATAGCAGGGCACCTAGAGTTCACATGTTGGCAGTGTCGATTCCCAAATTCAATTGAGTTGGTGAAATAAGGAGTTTTTCCTAAGTTATAATGTTTAATTATTATTAAAGGTGACTTTAATAATAATTAATATTTTAATATTATATTATAATATTATATTTGCACTTTATCACTTGAGGGTCCATTCATCATTAAAAAGGGGGCCATTTTAATTAATTACTTGAGCGCCAATTTCAAGGACATATTTTAATATTCCAAAGTGCAAACATTTTATTAAAATGTTTAAAAGGCAAATTAGGGGATTGGTCAATTATCTTTTATCCCACATTGGTGAGAAAAGTGTATGAGTCCCTCCAGGAAAAGTATAAAAGAATCTTAAGGGGCTCATTAGGAGGATTCATAATTGATTATTTGATATTTGTTTGATAATTTCTCATTGGCGTTTGGGGAAGGGAGCCCAAGGGTTTATGCCAGCGTATCGGCTTTGGAGAATGAAAACTCTCCATTGTATCAACATTCTGAGGTTGTGGAATATCAGCTGAAGGTGTTCACTATTGGCTTCATCCAGAAGTCAAGTCTATGCTTCATCAGATTTATTGCTTCAGATCTATAGGAGATTGTATTTCCGAGTATGCACATACTTGTAAAAGCTTTGGAAGAAAATCAATAAATTAATTTCATTGTTGCAGTAGGGTTTATGTTTGCATTTCTTGTATTTGATTTCTTGACTGGCAATCTGTGAGAAAATATGAAAAAAATTACAAACCCTTATCATTCAGCATAAAAATCACAAGTAGAGAAAGGTAGGTCTCTTACACTGAAGTAGATGTATTGGAAAAGATGGTTAAGGAGAAAATGGGAATAAAGAAAGAGAGATATGGGAAGAAGAACATTCTCTTGAAAGAGGACAATGAAGAGAAGATTGGAAAGAAAGAGTGTTGCAACCCTTTGGTAGCGGTTGAATGTAAGGAAGAATATGTGGGGGAAACCCACACAAGTGGAGAAGATAATGAGGCACAAGTTTCAACAGTAGTATGTGAATGGAGTGCATTATTTGAAGTGGATGAAGAAGATTTGTAATCAAAAATTGTGAACATGGATGGTCCTAAGTTTGATGATCAGGTTGGTGAGGAAGAGGAAGATCTCTTGCTGAAAGAAGAGATGGAAAGAACCAACAAGTTGTTGGAAGGATAAATGATGGACAAACACAAAGAGGAGTTTACAAAAATTATCATTGGAGGTGAGAAGATGGATGTTGCAGTGAATAATTAGGAAAAAGATGTTAGGACAACAAATAAGAATGAGGTAAACTTTATTTTTGAATTTATTTGTGATGATTCTATACCTTCTTTGGTGGAATTGGAAGAGGATGTCGAGCAAGAAGAGAGTATGTAGATGGAAATTTCTAATTTCCATGGAGTAGTAATTACATATTTGTATAAGGATACAGTAGATTTTGATTATTTTTTGGATAATACATATTTGGATGTAGAATTTGCAGAGGATGTTGTAGGTGAAACTTGGTGGAGGTTTTCAGTTTGTGGTGGGTTGAATCCCATGAGAGAAGAGAGGAGAATGTATGGTAATAGGAGGAGGAGGAGGGTACATAATGGATACAAGTCCATGAGAGGAGAGAAGAATGGAGTGTTGAGTTGTTAGAGGAGCAGATTTCTTGTTCCAACTACATGTTGGAAGAGGAGAAAGAAGACTCAATTGTAGGTACCAAATTTAGTGATGGAGTTTGCTAAGGATTGCTTGCAATTTGAAAAGGGTTGTACTACCACTCAACTCCATTTTGTGAATCCATATTCACAAAAAATTTCCTACCTCGGGTGTCTAATGCAGGAGCATCTAAGGGTACTAGTAATCTTGCATCACCAAAAATATTGCTATTTTATTTTTGTTTATTTTCAATAAGGGATGAGGGGGAGAATAAATATTTTGATTTACAACTTTATAATTTTCCTTGGGGTGAAATTGTAATTATAATTTTGGTGGGAATTATGCATTTTTTAATATTTTATAAGGGAAAATTGGAAAAATACCCCTCTTGGGCATCCCATTCTTGGTGGGGGCCACTTGGGGTGCATGTGCTTGCATGTTCAAGTGCATGTTATGCATGCATTTGTATGTTTGTGCCACAAACTTTGCATATTGTTGCATGTCCATATTTGGAGTCGTCGGGCCCACCAGGAATCAAAGAAGATGTCATAATTGACCAAATTTGATTGGCCATGGTTTAGGTGCCCATGTGAGCATTGAGAATTTTTATTATTTTTATGATAATTTCTCCAAATGGGGCATAGGTTTTCCAAGGAGGTATTTTTCTTGTGGTTTTCTCATTCTAAAACTTATATATTATGATGCCTTGTCATTTGGGGAGATGGCTTTGGGAGTTTTTGCAGGTGAGATGGGGAGATGTTATTGGATTGAAGAGAGGATTTGAAGCATCCATTGTTGCAAATTTCTATTTGAATAGAAACTCATGTTTTAGGGAGCTAGTGAGCTCCACATTTTAGGAGATAGTGATCTAGTGGAGTCCATATGAAGGGAGCTTGAGAATTTCAGCTAAAAGAAGGTTGAAAGAGGCCAATAAGACATATTTGTTGCAAGTTTGGAGGTGTGTTATAGTAGCAAGAAGATTGATGATTTCATGGTTTGATTGCAACAACGATTTCTAATGATGAATGCAAGTTGAAGGAGCTAGAATCGAGTGAAAGAAGTGAGATTGAATGAAACCATTATGTATTTGATTTTTTCTATCATATTTCAGTCTCATATCAGATTTTTAATGTTTTTTCATCAGCCCATATGGCTACGAAACAATATATTTTCAAAAATGCTTTCTTGTTTTGTAATTGAAGGAGATTTTGAATGAACAAAGAAGAATACTTCTTACAAATTTTTGTGTTGTTTCTGTAGACATCCAAATTTGGACAATTAATTTATCCAAATTTATCACTTTTCATCTAAACATCCTCTTATTCGAGATAATCAAGTAATATTAGTATTATTTAATTAATATCTTTAATTCTGCCAAATACCTAAGGTATTTAATTAATAATTAAATACCTTACCCTCCTTAATCCTCTTTGCATCAAATAAATTAAATAAATATTACATTTATTTAATTCTTCACATGTCATTTTCATCTAATCCTAATCCATTTCCTAATCTCTTCATTAAAGATGTGCACATGCCTAATCCTTGATTAGGATGTGTCACATCCTCCAACTTTTGCAAGTTGGCTTTTAATCCTAATTAGCCCCTAATTATCCTTTAATTACTAATTAATTAAGCCTAATCATTCCCCAAGGAATTTTTAATTCCTTTTTATTCTTCCTAGATTCCCTTCTTTTATATGTGAATTTTTGATTCACATTCCATTCTTCCAAGGCTTCTAGTACCTTGGACTTGTCACAATCTCCACATG
>VDFB02276905.1:0-17317 GCA_007258455.2 Sequoia sempervirens
AAACTCACCAATGTATGAATCCAAACTGCCTGTCTATCTGAGCTGAGCCAACTCTCTGAAATACAGTTCCGGATCCTTCTTATCAAACCTCTCTATCAGTCTGCTGGTGAACTCCTGATAGGTATTGACCGCATGATGGCCTAGCGTATACATGCCGTGGTGCCACCAATCATGTGCTACTCCGTCAAGATGTAAAGTAGCGAATTTAATTGCCTCATCCTCCTGCATAGGCCTAAGTGACAAGTAATTGTCCAATTTCTGGACCCACGACCTTGCTGATGTCTTTTCAGACCCATCAAAATATGGCAATGTAATCTTGCTTACCGCATACTGCAAATCCCTATTCACCTGTGGCTACGGCTGCTGATGCTGTGGGGGTCTGCGGTCAAATCTGCCTCCTCCTCTGGGTTTATATACATCTATAAACTCATGGAATGTAAGTGCCTGCCGGATCTCAGGTGCTAGTGACATGTACTCACCATGAAATCTCGTCAAGTCTGCCACGGACATGCCATTCTGTGGCTGAAACTCCTGATGCTGTACCTGATGCTCTGCCCCTGGAGTCTGTGGTGGAGTCTCCCTAGGTAAGAAAGTAGGTTGACCTGGCCTACACTCCTGATAGATCGGAGACGGCTGTCGAGGTGCTGATGCTAATGGCTGATCCACTGGTGCAGTCCCGCTCGTCTGTCCAATCTGAATGTAGTGTGGCTGTGTGGGCGTACACTTTCTAATGGTACCCATCAGCTGAGACATCATATCCATCATATTATCATGCCTCCGTCTAAACTCCTCATCGGTGATATCACCCTCTGCATGCGCCTTCCCTAGATCCCTGCGAGTTTCTGAGGAAGTCTCACGTTCTGCCATTAGGGTTGCAACACTGTTTTCACTACCGTCAGAACTGGATCTGTCAAAACCAAGTACTCTTGATATTGTCTGACCTTCAAGGATAGGTGGACCTGTCCAATCCTCGTCTTTGCCTGTCCCTACACCTCTGGTATACTGAATAATATCTTGGCTCATAAAAGGCAACCAAAAAAGCACTGAATACTAAAAAAGCACTGAAAAAGCACAGGATGGCAGGAAAACTGTGCTCTGATACCACTGTCAGAACCCTGGTGGTTCTCAAATCGAAACCCAACTGAAGTTTTTTGTGTTTTTGCAAATTGAAGTTTTTTGTGTTTTTGCAAATTTTGGTTTTTTTGTATTTTTGAGGTTTTTACAGACAAAAGGGAAGCTGCGATTTTCTTAAGAAATTGCTAGAAAAATCTAAATAAATTCAAAATGCATAGAAAGACTCAGATCTTGCTCAGGAAACATAGGCGCATCAATATATTATTTTATTTGAGCTTTTACAATGCCAAAATCTGAATAAGGAAAGCAATACTGGAAATTTTATTAAAGAACCTGGTATTTTAGAAATGGCGGCTGCAGCAGAAAAGAGAAGGTACGACCAGAATTTAAGAAGGGTTCTCCAAGCTCACAGAACCAAGCAAACTCCTCTGCAATCCAAATCGCCCAAGATACAATCACCAGACTGTGAAAGAGAAAGACGTTTTCTCCAGAAACCATGAAAAAGTACGGCCCTTTGCTGACTGGTACGGCCTGGTACAGCAAGTACTGAAATGGTACGGCACCTTGGGATTTGTGCCAGAACACTGATAAATGACCTTTGCTTAAGTCGCCTTGACTGTCTGATGAATATCACTGTAAATCTCTGTCTGAATAACTGATTACGCCCAATCTGTGACCTCTGTATGAAATCACCCAGTGCAAGCTTCAGCTGGTATTGCACAGCCTCAGTCTGCCTAATCTCTGAAGAGTTTTCGTTCTCCAGAAATGATCGTCTGCCAGAAACCCTAGGGTTTGCAAACTCCAATGCTCAGAGCAATAAAGACAAAATTGAATAATAATCAAGATAGTTCGATTTTGCCTTGAGAAGGTATATATTGCCTTTGAAGAAATTCGACCCAACTCCTTTTTAATAATCATTTAAATTAAATGATTTAATACGCCTTTTAGACTTAGGAGAAAATATTAATTATTGGCGTCCACTTTTTTAATGAATATAAAATACTCATTAAGTCACATTTAATAATTTATTATAAAGTATAATAAATACTTTATAATTAAGCCAGATAATTAAATATTTAAATATTTCAATAAAGTGACTTTAATATAAAGTCAAATTATTAAATATTTAATAAATCATTAAATCTTATTTCTCCTCGCCTAATCAACCAACTTCTAACTGGTCGATTTTGAGTCAATCGCCAACCGTGCCGCACTAAATAGCACACCTAACTTTCTAAAAATAGAAAGTTCCTGAAAATGCTTCACTGGAAGATTCTGCGAAGGCCCAACTTGACACAACTGCAAACCGGAGCTACCAAACACCGAGCAACGGCCCCAGATGATCCTCTGCACACTCCTGTCAGCCTACGAGGATCGAAATGATAGGCTAACCTTGTCACCAGCTGTGCTGACTAGGATGGGGACATGACAAAGAATCATGCACTCCGCAGCCCACTCCACTTGGTCATGACGTATCAACCTTGCCATCCTTTTGAATGACACAATCCGAGGACCACCATTTGACATGCCTCTCAACACCACCTTCTTTCCATCGGATTGAAATTTGAGTTCCATGGTTTGCAGATTTAAAGAGATCGCGGCCACTGAATGCCAAGGACAGCATCCGTATCTCCAATATTAACCACATAGAAGTCATCCTTGACTTCGTAATTGCCCAATTGCATTGACATGTTAGGAATCTTCTTGGTGCATGAGATGTGAAACCCATCAGCAACCATAACTCTGAAACCTTCAAAATCTTCTGTTTGCAGCCCCTTCTTTGCCACCACAACTTCATCTATGAAGTTATGTGTTGCCCCAGTGTTGATTAGAGCAACTATACGCTGCCCCTTGATCATCCCACGAACTTTGAAGGACTCATTCTTTTGGAAGCTCGAAAGTTGAGGCAATGTACCACCACTTTGTTTTTCACTTTCGGATTCTTCTGGAGCTTTTTCTTCTTCGCTGTCCTCAAAATCAGCTTGCTGATCAGAAAAATCAGAATTGCTTTCGTCAGCTGTATAGTACTCAATTTGATGGATTTTAGCCCCCTTTGGACAAACATGATCTTGGGACCATTTTTCCCAGCAACGAAAACATAACCCCTTTCTTCGGAGTTCATGAAGAGCACAAAAGATTTACTGAGAGGGGGGGGTGAATCAGTAAATCAATCACAAAAACTTTTTATTTCTTAATCTTTTTAAACTTGTTACAATCAACTCTTTTGATTTGAATCAATTTCCTCAAGGTGACATAATTTTATTGAAACAATAATTTTCAAAAGTAGGCACCAACCTACAGATTTACAACTAGATGATTTAGTAGTATGAACCCTACAAGGAACACCTAGACCTCTATGAATTTAGTAGACACCTGCCTACAAGGAGCACCAACTCCTAACGCAAGGCGCCAACCTTGACTTGATGGATGTAAAATGACTGCCTTCAATCAGATCTGCACTGTCCCTATCCTCTAATCTGGACTGAACTGTCAATTCTCTACACCCACACCTTCTATAATGATTTGGATGTCAAACATATATATTTCTCAAGAGTTGCACCTTTTATATAAAAGAATATGTCTATTTGTATCGTTTGAAAATCTGTCCTTTAAAAATTGTTTATCTCTTGTTTAAAACCAAACTTCTTTTATTGTATTTACCTTGATCATATTCTTATTGTCTAATTAAGACTGCCGCATATTGCCTCAACTGGGTATATTTTATTAAACATTGCAAAAGACGTGCTTCTTCAGATTTTGTCGATTGCTTTTAGTAAAAGACGTCCTTTCCAGATCATATCGATTTTTTTTCTTTTTTTAGCAAAGTTTACTAATTTGTATTTTAGTGAAAGACGTCCTTCAGATAAAGTCGTGCTTTTATTAAATTGTGTCTTTTCAGATGAAGTCGCGCCTTTCTAAAATATATTCGTGCTTTTTAGTGATCTTCAGATTTCAAAAAGACGTGTTCTTTCAGTTATTCGCGTCTTTGTTAGTGACCATCAGATTTAAAAAAAAACGTGTTCTTCCAGTATTCGCATCTTTGTTAGTGATCTTCAGATTTTGATTGCTTAGTGCGATATGTTAATTATCGCTAATTTTATTAGCTTGAGCTTTGTGCGATATTAGCGATATGTTGATTGACTGTCTTTATGTTGATTAGTAAAACAAATCTTTATCCTGCAACCTCTAACCGTATGTCAAACAGATCTGAACATCACTGTATTTTTAACTTTGATCTGTATGCAAACTGTATGTAGTATAACACTGATTTTCGATAAAATCTTTCATGGTCTAATCCTTCGATCTGTCTATACTAATTTCGATATAATCTTTCATGGTCTGATTGTCTTGACATCAATGACAATATGTCTAACAGTTCATTGATAGTCTCTGGATCCAATCTTGTGCCATGAGGTTTCTGCTGTTTAAACTCTTTATGGTGAGGCTTTTGATGAAGCTTTTTCCCTCTATCCCCCTTGTGAAATGATGGTTTGGAATGGAACTTTGCTTTTGGAGCAGCCCACTCCATGTTTCTAGCTTTCTTCATTGCCTCTTGTAAGCAAGGTGGATCAAAAGCTTTAATCCAACCCTTGAGTGGCTCCATCAATCCTTCGCTAAATAGGATCACTAACCTTCTCTCCGTGATTCCAGTGACCATTACTGAAAGTCTTTGAAACTCGGCAATGTAGGCATCAACAGTGCCATACTGCCTCAACTGTGCCAACTCCCTGAAATGCACTTCTGGATCCTTCTTCTCGAATCTCTCAATGAGTCTATTGGTGAACTCATCGTAGGTAGTGATAGACCCATGACCTAAAGTGACTAGGCCATGGTACCACCACTCATGCGCCACCCCATCAAGGTGTAGCGTAGCGAACTTGATCGCTTCTTCTTCAGCCATTGGTCTAAGAGCCAAATAGTTGTCTAGCTTCTGTATCCAAGCTCGGGCAGAACTACTATCACTTCCATCAAAGTGGGGAAGCGTAACCTTGCTGATAGCTTGATGCAAGTCTCCTTGTGCTGGAGTTCTTCTTTGGTCGTAATTTCTCCCTTGGCCTCTATCCTTCCTTCTATACTCCATGTAATCATTGAAGGACATGTCAAGCTTGACTTCATCAGGAAGGGTGTCATATTCCGTACGGCCAATCCTCAACCTCTCCAAAGATGAAGCATTTTCTTCTGGATCAGGATGTGGGTTTGCTGGTGCCAAAAATGTGGGTTTGAAGGGTCTAGCAGAAATGTATGTGTTGCTCACTGAAGGTTGGGCAACATGACTATTGTGCAGGTTGGAAGCACTGTGCTCACCGGTATGCACTGTATTGTTTTGTGGAGTATTCTGACTCATTCTCCCCAACATGAGAGAAAACATATCCAACAAAGCATCCATCTTCTTATCAAGCCCTTGACATAGATTGGCCGAATTGTCTATACCTTTCCCACTGTCACCTCTGTTGCCGAAAATCCTCTCATTACCCCCTGAAGTCCTTTCACTATCCCCCATTTCTGTCTCCTGAGAAGGCTCCCAATGAGCCCTCAAAACCTCTGATGCTGTCTGACCTTCTGGAGCTTGATGCAACTGTGTCTGAACTGTATCCCTCTTGTAAACCCTTGCCAAGTACCTCTGTTCTCTGTCACTCATAGAATGCTGATTTCACAGGATGGCAAGATGCGTGGCTCTGATACCACTGAAATATACCGAGCCAAATTTTTTCAAATTTTTAACAACAATTTACAATGAATCAAGTACCCGTTAAGGTTAGATTGAAAACCAAACGATGCTGAAAGTAACTCTAACCAGAATGTACACCAGGATCCCGGAAAGGGCAAGGTGTGAGCATTGGTCAGAGGATCTCAAAGGAAAATGCTGAACATAAACTCTAACCAAGAGATGCGCCGGCGAACGACGAGCATTCGGTCAGAGGATCCCTATCTAATTGCAATACTGGAAAAGCTCAACACCAAGCATGTGCTACTCAATCCATGATGGATAAGAGGCGACCATATGGCGGAGACTTATGTAAATACAAAGCAACTTAAGCAAATAGGCGGCAAGCCAGCCTCTTCCACTTATTCAATGGGCAATTACAAATATTGAAATTGCAAGAATAATAAGATGCTGACAGTACTACTGTTCAGCTTACAATATGATGAAGAATGTCTGCAATATCAAGTAAATAGAGCTCTTTAACGTTAGCAAAGATAAGTGTGTCTTCCTCAATGTTTTCTCAAAGCTTTCTATCACCTACTCAACTCAAACCCCACTCTAAATGCAAACTAATATGACTGTCACAAGGTCTGAAACTGGTAAACAGCAACACAGAATTAAATTGAAATGATCACAACTCTCACAATTCTCAACCGATTGACCCCAAATGAAATGCAACAGCCCTCTATGATCAAGGCGCCCAAGTTAGAACCAGAGAACAGACCCAATCTGCAATATTTAATTTTATCTCAAATCTTATGCAAGTACAAAATGTACGGCCCAAGAGAAAGGGCGATTTTCTTCTTTAAAAATCAGCACTTGACTAAAAATTATGAAACTTCACAGATGTTGGCGCCTTCCCTAGACAAATGCAAATAGGAAATACCCAGAATGCAATCTTTTTGTATTTTTGAAATATGAGTGAAAATGACAATTTAGCTATGAACTCAGCAACCTCTGAAAATGACATAAAAGTGCAAACAACTGAACTACCAATGCAATTAACTCTCAACAAAGCATACCTCACTACAAAATGCACTCAACACAAGAAATATCTCCACTAGGTGTTGTCTCACAAGCACGAAGTTGAGCCAAGCTAGGAGGCATTCATTCCTCGAAGCAATCCTCTCACCATTTCGGCAGCATAACTTTACTCAAGAAGTTGGATGATGAAACTGAAGAGAAAGACCTCCTTTTAAAGACTTGAGATGACTGTCCAGAAGCTTCTAGAAACCCAACAATTCAAATTTGAGTAACTCCTTTTCCCTCCAAATGTGGCGTCCTTTTTGCCTTAAGCAATTTTGACTTTTTAATTTAATTTAAAATAACCTCCTCAAAAGGGCGTCCCTTTTTCAAGCATTAATATTTGAGCTTTACAATATAAAATACCCTCATGAGGCGCCACCCCCTCAATGACCACTTTTAAAAACAACTTAAGTTCAATCACTAGGCTAAGGGGGGGGGTCAACAGCAAAATATAACATTAAACATGACTTTATTCAAAATAATTCAACTTATCTCTCCAAACGAGCCCCAAAGCCAAAGTTGAGCAAATCCAACTGAACATACTGAAGAAGAAGGTCAATCGAGCCGAAACCAACAGGACCACTGCCAGAAATAGAATTTACTAAAAATAGTAAATTCGTGAAAGTGCTCAGAAAGCCAAAACGAACACACCACCGAAAAGCTCACAAAAAACCCAGAAGGAATCCGCAGTTCAAACATCAATCCGCGGGCACAAGAAACCTCCAACCAAGAAACCCTAATTTCCACCGAGAAACCTACGGGTCTCCAGAATAGGCCAACGGTAAATTAGAAGAAGTCATGCTCGAGAAGGGGACATTACACCATGACCACCTGGAATGTCGGATTGACAAGCAGAATGGTGCATCGCGGAGCTAGGCTAGAGTATTACTGATGTTAGGAAGACTCTGTCTGCAAATTTCACCATCTGGAGGGTCCTTTAAACCAGCGCCCCTGGCTTGTACTTGCACTGGGAATCAACGGAGAAGCTCAGAAACGTGAAAACTCCATTTTAAGCTGATATTTGGATGACTGCCACCGGAGTTCTGAAACTTGGATGACTACGTTTGATATCTCATCGGATAAGCAGACTAGTCGAGAACAGATTGACTGTATCTGTCTTTGAAAATGCCAAAGTTTACCCCTTCCTTAAGATGGGCGCCCTTAGGCTAGAGGCGCGCTTTTGCCTAAAAAAGACAATTTTCTCACATCTGGCAATTTAGGAATTTCAACTTCTGTCGTTATTTGCCGGAGCTGTGGGTCTTGAAAAGCTTTGCTGGATAGCTCAACGGATAGCTAGACTAATTCCGAAGAGATTGACTGGATGCTTGAGCATTTTAAACAAGATTTTAACCTTCAACAAGCTGGGCGCCCGTGAGCTATACTTGCACTTTCTGACTTTACCTTTGAAGAATATTCATAAATTGATCACTGAAAACTCTGTTCTGATCATTGAAATGACCGTGTGCAATATGAAATGCTGTCGTGAGATGCTCCTCTATCATGAAAAGCTCCATTCTGAGTCTCCGCTTCAGGTTCTGTTCAATATAACTGACTTTGACTTACAAACTATTGACAAAACTCCATGCTTGACATTGCCCAAAACTGTGTTTTACACCATTTTAGCAAGATTTAAACTAATTTATGCAAAATGCCTTGATGAAGCAAAAAATTTGGTTTGGGTACAAGAAATTTTAATTCAAAAACCTGGCATATTTGCAGCCGCCAGAATTAGAAAGTACAGTACGGCCAGCTTCAGATCCCTAAGTCTCCAACCTCGAGAATAGTGCAAAATGCTACAGAGTTCTAGGCGCTACAAATGGTGAAAGTAGAAGACCAAAAGCTTAGGCGTTTTTGTCTGGAGAAGAAGTATGTCCTTTGCTGCAACAGAAGTACGACCTATACCAGCAGATAAGAAATCTGTACTTTCTTGAAAAGTGTGCCAAATGATCAAGAAATATTCGCCACTAAATATGAAACCCTTCTGGAGAAGTTCGACCCAAATCCTTGATGAAAATCTTCACAATAAGCTCTGTATGACTTCTGAATGAAGCCACTCAACTGACAAGTTTCAACTGGTATCTCACAGTCTCAGTATGTTTGATTCTCAAGAGGGAACGTTCCTCAAAATCCAATGATTTGCAAAAACCTTTGTTTCACAAACCCCAATGCTCTCAGAGAGAATAAAAGACAAATTAGAATAATTATGAATGAATGAGTTCGATTTGCCTTGTGAAATATATAACTCTTCTCAATAAGTCGACCTCTCTTCAAAAAGCAATTAATGAGCATTTAAAACATTAATTAAATCGCTCTTTAATGACTTAGGCAAAATAATTAAATAATGGCGTCCTTTTTCTAAATGAGTATTGAAATACTCATTTAATATTAATTGATCTCCTTACTATAAAGTATTAATAATACTTTATAATTTGCCATTAAATAATTACATTTAATTGTTTCCATTAAAGTGACTTTATATTATAAAGTCAAATTAATAAACTTTTAATAATTATTAAATGCCTCAATATTTACTGTTTGCTCATCAAATCATCAAACCGGGTTGAAACTAAGTTGGCCAACTGAATCAGGTGCCCTACCAAAAATAGCAACTCCTGCCTGCCTGACTTACTATATCTATAAATCACTCAGAAAGTGTCTGCTAAGGCCCAAACCTAAAACAACTGCTGGAGTAATGTTCCCAAACGTTTGATAACTACCTCAAGTGACCTTCTAATCACATCTGTCAGCGTACGAAGGTCTAAGTAATAGGCTAACCCCTAAATCAACTGTACTGTCTAGGAAGGGGACATTACACAAACCCTTTTGCTCATCTTTCTCCATTTTGTAAAATAAACAATATGAATGAATGCCTCAAATGACTTCTTTTGGCCATTTTATCCTTCTTCAAATTCCAATGCCAACTTTTGGCAATTAGGCTTTTGAAATAATATTAAATTGTTGCCCCTTTTAATATAATTGACTTTTAATAAAATATTTGATAAAGTACTATTAAAATAATAATACTTTATTAAAAGTCACTATATAACATTAAATTATAAAGTCACAACATGAAATTATAAAGTGACTTTAATAATTAATATTATTAAAGTAATTTGATTTTAATAACTTAATTAAATTACTAACTCTCAATAGTGATCTGGCAATAGCCTCTGAGAGTGATCCAAACACAATCTCCAACTGCTAGTGTGGTGATCTTGGTATCACTTACTATAAATAGTAAGTATGAACACTGTACTCTAGAACTGCCTCCATAATGCCTATCAACCAAAATACTGAAACACTGAACTATATATGTTGAACTGATTACCCCAAGCCTATTGACGAACCTGAATACCCTCCAAAGGGTCCCCTAAACATCTCATTAGGCTACGAGAATCAATGTCATAGGCTAACCCTAATTCCCAATCCACTGACTGGAGAGGGGATATTACAAGTTGTCTATAAAAGAACTAATCTCATTTGGTGTACACATTCCACTTTCTCTACAGGAAGAAAATAGGCCATCATCTAGTGAATTAGCTGAGTTGGATGATGAGTACAAAGAGCAAGTTGAGCCCCATCTTGTGTTATAATACCTAATGAGGGTATTGATGATGATTTTGTATGTGGGACTAGCACTGCCCTAGTTCCAAATCAGCAAGTGTGTATGGATGATAACATAGAAAAAGATAGTTGTGTGACTTAAGTGCTTTAAGAACAATTTGTCAATTTGATGCTTCTTCATTTGAAGCAGAAGTTGTTCATAAGTTGGATAGTTCACACAATTTGGAGAACCAATTGAAGTTAAGTGAAGATAAAATTGTTGCATCATTGTAAAAGAGTTCACAAACTAATTGAAGATCACCTTTGGAAGGTTCAACTTGAAAGAAGACAAAAAGGAATTGAAGAAGAATCTTCTTAGAATAGTTTACAAGTAATCAAACAAGGTCTGGTGGCAATGAAATCATACTACTTACATCTTTCAGATCATGACCATATCCTCAAACTTGCTAAAATATATTTAGATGCATTGAGGGAAAGAAGTGGAAATTGATAATCTCTCTCACGAGCTTGAGGTTACTAGGGATTCTTTGTAGAGCACTCAGATGGCCCTTCAAGAATCCAAGATCCATGTTGATGAGATTTGCTTGGAGTTAAGTTTGGCTCAATGTTCATCACATATAGCAAAGAATCAATTGTCTATGACAGCTATATCTCATGAGGATAATGGTGACACACATGATGGGAGTGAAGTGCCTCTTGTGTTGGTCAAGCACGGCTATGAGGCTTCCTTGATTTCAGGACAGGTGACTCATGTCATGGAGTCATTTGGTGGAGTTATGGATGAGGGCAGGAGTATTCCAGCCCTAACCCATTGGTTACTACCTTCTACTTTGTTGATTGATGGCTTTCCTACTTTGTTGGTTAGAGAGTTTTCAGGGTACACTTTGAGGACAACACCTTTTTGGATGGATATGAGGGACTAGAGTCGCCACCTTGGTGTCAGAGATTGGTTTGAGGATGAGTCGTTTTCATCATATGACATTGGAGATGCCTTTTGCTCCATCATAGATATGATTCCCAGTTTGCATGGTGCTGTTTTGATTGATACCAGCGGCTTGGATGAGGTTGGTATGTGTTTCTATGCGCTAGTGTTGGGCATCTTTCACATCCATAGGAGACCACTGAAAGTGGGGTGGATTGTTGATGACGCGGACACCCCAGTCTTGGCTATAGGTTCAGGAAAATGATATTATGGGTACAAGGCTCTACATTGGTAATGTAGAGATAGTTATTGGACAACCTTGTAAGTAGAAGATGGTTTCTTTTGAGATTGGTATGTTGGATCATAGCGTTGTTCCATCTTATTTTTAGGAGATTTGTAGGTCATCATCTTGTGAGGAACATGACATTCATGATGGTTTATTTCTTACTCCTAAAAGCAAATAAAAAAATTCATTCTATGCAATTGATTGTGAGCATTGGCCTAATGAGACGCACGAATGGAAGAAATAGTTGCAGGTTTCTGAAGATAAGGTTGAGCAAACCTTGTTTCGCTTCGATGTGACAAACTCATCGATTATCTCCTTTGGAAAATTGATTTTGAAGAGGGACAAGAAGGTCCACAGGAAGGAGTTAAGGCCTCGAGTTTGCAGACAGTCAAGCGTGGCCTTGAAGACATAAGATCAAGGTACTTGCAATTGCTTTTAGATAGAAACCTTGGCATCAGGGTTGCAGAGGGAGTTGATGGTGTTGTTGCCAGTTCTCTCTAGCATGCTCTAAGTCATGGGTCATCTTCTGATGATGGTAGTGAAGTAGGGAATCCTCATGACTACTTTGGGATTCCATTGACTCAGATAGGTGAATTTCACCTCGATTGCATGGTGAGGTGTGTTCATCAGTTTACTTTCAGCCCACATACACATGATTTGACCATGTCATTGATGACACATAGAGGTGGGTTGGACAAGGGATTATTTAGTCCACTCTGGTATGATATATTTTCGATTATAGGTGATGAACCCAACACTTGAAAGTCTCCTACTTTGTTTTATTCGGATAGTTGTTACTAGAATCAAGAATTTGACACTTGGCTCATTTGGGTTCCATTGGTTATTAGAGTGGCACAATGTGTCATGTCCCCATTTTTGGCGAGCATCAGTGATCGTGAGATTGGCCTATCATGAGACCCTCGTAGGCTGACTGAGTGGTTAGAGGGTCGTTTCGAAGCTTGGCTCAGCTTCAGATTGGCAATTTTGATCGATTGGCTTTCGTTTGGGCTCGATCGGAGACTTTTTGCGGAGTTGCTATTTTTAGCGCCTCTCGGCAGTAAAGTAGGACCATCGCTATTTTAGCAAGATATTTCTAAAGATCCCGAATCACTTGCAGTCATTTAAAGATCGACTCGGTCAGAAACTAGATAAGTAACGGGAGAAATATTAATATTTAATTACATTGATTAAATATTAATTAATTAATGATTATATTATAAAGTTATAATTTTTAATTATAACTTAAGTGATTGCCTTGAGGGGTGCGCCCAACATTAAAAGGGGCCAGTTGACGTTTAATTTAATATTAAAATATTTGACGAGACTATGGAGAAAGTGAAAAGAATTAAAAGTCAATATTTTAATAATCCCTATTATTAAGGAATTCGCCCTTTTGAGAAGAATAAAGGTTTTGCATTGGAAAGAGAGCCATTATGACATTTGAGAAACAGGAAATTTTCCAGTCTTTTCCGGAGGACGAAGACCTTAGGGTTTGAGTTCGAAATTCGTTGGAGAACGAGCCATCTCCATCGGAACAGTTCAGAGGGTGTGAAATGACACCTGATCTACTGCCAGTTGTGGGATTTCTTCATACAGGAGGAATTACAGAACATCACAGTTGATTTAAACACCAGAGGTTTATCATTCACAGAGCTTCAGCATTAGTTTTTATCCTGAAGTCATCCATTCTTCAAGTCGCACCTTTCAGAGGATTCAAGCATTGATTTGAGGAAGGCCGTACTTTGTACTTGCTGTTTTGTACTTCTGGCCGTACCATTGGTCTTCAGAGAGTAAATGCTTACAGAGTTCTTGAGTGGGTTTTTGCTTTCAGAACACATTTATCTCCAGAGGCGCATTATATCACAAAGAATAGGCAGTGTAGACAGAGGGACGTGCTTCATGTTCATTGCTGCTGTTCTTAAAAGGCCGTACTGCTGTACTGGGCCGTACTATAGAAGGAAGCCGTACATTTTGTTTTGGAAGGGGAAACGCCATTCTTCTAGATTCACATCTTCTCCAGTTCAAGCGCCTATTTCAGAGACTATTGGAGATTCATCAAAGGCTGTTCACTTGATTTGAATTAATTGCTGTTGTCACCAGCTGTACCAATCTGCAGCAAAAGTCCGTACCAGCAGAAAGAGGACGTCTCTTTTCATCAATGCAAAAGCGCCCTACTTCACTCCAGTTTCTCATCACTAACAGGGGCGCACTTTTACCTGGCTTGGTTCGGGAACATCAGAAAGAGGGAGAAGAGCATTTGCATGCAGCCGTACCATCTCAGGTCTTTTACCAGCAAGCTGCTGATTCCAGGTTTTTAGTAAAAATTATTGTTTTCTCATTTGCATGTATCTGGGTTATTTTTGTAATCACATTCAGAAGAATATATATTGGACAAGCTTCAGTATTTGTTAAAGATTTTGTAGTTCTCCGAGATATACTATTTTATTGCATTTATTTTGTATTACTTGCAAAAATCGCCATCTTCATTTATTGCTTAAAACCCTAGACACGTCCAAAACTCAAAAACTTCAGAAAAGATCGGACAAACTGTCAGATTCAGAATTAGGGGAAACAAGGGGTTTCTACAAACTCAACACCCGAGAGATCATTTTCTGGGTTGCAACTATAGCGTCGTCTTGCCGTGGCACATAGAGACATCGCGGTCGTCTCTTTAGCCGAGACTCTTGTGGGAGATCTTTAGCCGGTTGGTTCAATCACTGGCACCGGGCAATATCCTAATTTGGGCAACTATGGCCGAAGAAGTTTTGGTGAGATTCAAACACAGTAGAAGACAATCATATGTTGTTTGCCCAGCTTACAAATTCAAAGATGGAGCACAAAGAACACATGAGGGATTTTGTAGCAAGATTTAATCGTCTTGTTACAAGAATTTCTTCTACATTTGATCCATCACCGGAGATTCTGATAAGCTGTTTCATAAATGCTCTTCCATCAGAGATAGCCTTCTTTCTGAAGACGGCCAAAGCAACAAAGTTGAAGAGTGCACAAGAACACGCCATTGAGTTGGAGGATAATATGATCACTTCAGAAGCCCGGATGAAATGAATTTCTCGGATCTCAGTTCAACAACGCGTACGGTAAAGAGAGACCATTCAGCCCGCGGTTTGCCAACATCTCCCGCAAGATCGATGATTGTTGGAAGGCACGGAGTCGCGATATTTTGTATCGCACTTCCGCGACAATGATGCACATTCCGGATCCACATGTCCAGAGAACCTGAGAATGATCCAAATCATGGGATACACTGAAGCTGCTCGCAGTTCTAGTTTTGTACCAACACCAAGTTCGAAGGTTGTTTTACCATAGACGGACAACTTCGATGGTGACTCCGCAGTGGGATACTTTGATGAAGAACCCGTAAATCAAGAAGAAGAAGAAGAATACTGTACACTCCTGTGTTTACACGTGATCAACACTTCAAAGCACAAAAAGAAGAAGAAGAAAGGCGGAAATCAAACGAGGAGGGTGAAGAAGTGCCTCTTGCTTCTAAACCCAAATCTTCACATGAGATTACTATACCAGTTGCTCAAGAGACGTCTTCAGCAAATTTTGACATTGTAGCTTCCATGATGAAGACCAAGGTACAAATCTCGCAATTGGAATATCTTCAAGACCATCCAGAAGAACTAGATCAGATTCTCAAGGTTGCGAAGAAACAGGCTATGCTCAAATCATCTGTTCCAATAGGAGCAAAGCCTGAAACAGGTCCTGGTAATTGTGTAACTCTGTTAGAGATAAAATTTGAAGACTAGAACATTGCTTGTTCTGAAAAGAGACCGACAAAGGAGACAAAGTCATGGACAATACAGTTTGATGGAGGTTGTACAAAATTTTTAGAAGCAGGGGAATTGATCATCTCCCCTAAGGGACAGTTGAACCCAGTTGCAAATTGCCTGCAATTGGGATTTACTGAAGTTGAAAAAGAGGTGCTTTTGCAAGGCCTCAAAGATGCCAAAGACATGGGAATCAAACTCCTATGTGTTAAAGGTGATAAGCCGGTAAAAGGATGGTTCCAGGTTAGAAAAGATCACCTACGGCATTACAGAAAAGATCTTACTCAGCTGGTAGAGGCACATGGTTATAAAATCATTTGCATTGCAGCTGAGGTTTTTTTGGGTTCGTAGATCTCAACTACAACTAGGCTAAAACTTAATATCTATCCTATCTCCTCAAGAAAACATAGCAAGAGGAATTAGGAGCAATTGGGAATGATTGACGATAAACTATATCTTAGGATTTCTAAAGAGACGAGGTGTTCTATCTGAGGCGTAGGTTGAAATAAAGGTTATTGGAAATAACATCAAACGGCAAGCTATATCACAGAATTCCCAAGGAGACGAGGAGTTCTGTCCGAGGTGTAGATTGAAACAAAGATTATAAAAACAAGTGTTGATAAACCTTGAAACTTTGGATCAAAGGCTCATTGCTCTTTCGATTTATTTCTTCAAACTTGATTAACTATTACAAAATATTTGAGACAGAAAATTGTACGAAATCATACAAGATGCGATCAACCAAACAACTCTTAGACAAAGAGTGAACAAATATTGACTTGCAAGCTTGTTGGCTTAACGACACAACAATTTTGCATAAATAAAAGTTAAACAATAATGAGCAAGACTGCTCTTATTTATAGAAGTTCAAAGGAGTAGGGAACCCTAAATCTCCTTGAGTTAACATTTAGTTCTTGCCAATTTGCAAGATTTTTTCCTATGTCTAAATGCAGGAAACCTAATAGTTAACTAGAAAGACTACCTCAGTTGACTGATTCTAAACTAAAATAGAACTCCATAGGTACATAGGTGTCTTCAAAATAGACATGCACGATTGGTGGGACGACGAGTTAACATGGAAAGAGGCATCAAGTTAACTGTTGTGTCTAATGTCTATTTGGAAAAGGTGGGACATCCTGACTTAGCAATTCACTGGCTGTGATCACGAGCAATCAACTCCTCCAAGAAGTTGTTAACTGCCTCATCATTCAGAGCACTGATACTCTTTTGAAGTACTCGATGTCTTAGCAACATCTCTTCATCTTCTGTGATCTGACTCTACAATTCTCTTCCACTCTTAATCGCTTCGTCGAATTGTGCTGACATGACTGCAAGTTGACTCAACTTATAGTCAACTGACTGACCGTTGAAAATACTATGGATGAGTTTTTGAAACTCTGACTGCACTTCGACATCCACAATCTACTCACCATCATCACGTTGATACTGGCAAGGGACTTGTGATACAAAAGTTCTTGCAAAATTGATAGCACTTGTCACCTTTCGTCTACCCTCGGTTAACTCTACAGAGATTACCTCGTAGGTTTTTACCTTGAAGCGTTGTTTTCTTCAAGTAAAAGATTTTGTTTATGCTCTTCTGCGGTGATTGAAACGTAGGCCATCCTCAAATGAGAATGGGAGTGTGGAAGGTAGTGTGGTAGTAACCGGTGGCAACTCTCTAATTGGAGTAACTACCTTCCGCATTTTCTTGCTATCCATTCAATGGTGATGCCATTTACACCTTCCAAGGCATCCAAATTGACTACAGACTTCATTTGATGCACGTCTGTGTCGATTGTTTTTAGGAAGTCGTGAAGTAAGACTGATTTAGACTTGTATTCAACTTTGGAGAACTGCATTATGAAAAACTTGACTGTTGACTGTAAACACAAATATGTTTAGGCAACTTTTCCGGTGAAGCTAAAAATAGCTTTTGGTGAGGCTAA